>QANZ01013571.1:21761-50237 GCA_003254925.1 Chamaecrista fasciculata
GACGGCGGCGCCGGCCACCGTGGACGGCGGTGGTGGGTGGCGGCGGCGGCAGTCTTGTGGTGGTTGTGGGAAGGGCATTTTTGTCATTTTTTTCTATATCTATTTTACTTTCCCTCCCCTACCTTTTTATACCAAACACTTTCAATCTTTACCTACTTTACATTCCCTCAACTACTTTTCCTTTCCCTCACAATTTTTCCCTTATAAAACCCTTTCCTTTACATACCCCCAACCTTACCAAACGGACCCTAAGTTGTCAAGTGACTCAGGAGTCAATTCATAATTTTTAAGGTCGTGAATTCGATTCTTACTGCCAATTTGAGAGTCTTGTTCGTAGACGATTTGTAAATGCCTCTGTAAGCGCTCATAGAATCTGGAGGCCTGCTCTAACCAGGGTCCAACTCACTTAATTTTTTTTTTTTACCAAAAAAAGGGCTAAGTTTAATCTTCCATAAAATTGTTTCAGAGAGAGATTCATAATTTAAAAAAGAAAAATGAGAAAGTGAGGAGGTTTAACATAAATGTGAGTGATGGTAGGTGATGACATGAATGACAGCATACCTAGTTAATTGAGTTAATAGGGATGACATTACTAATAGAGAGCAAGGGACGAAGGATCTCATATGAGTCGGTAACAACCAACTACCTTCGTGCTTTTATGGCTTAACTCATTACACGCTTGGCCCCATTTTGCTTCTTGGTAATACCAATGCATCACAATTTTAAATTTATTTATTCATTCTTTTCTCATCTATAAGTTGTGAAAATTTTCAAAGTATATAGAGCTAGAGGTAGTCAGTCTATTAAAATATATAAGTCAAGTCAATCACATGAGTAAACTTACTTTTTAATCTGTTTTAAAATTGAGATTTAGTTTGAGGAGGGCATGTTTGGATGAACATTACTTTTTTATTATCTTTTTATTATTGTCATTTTCATTATATAACTTTATCTACAATGCTATATGGGTGTTTGTTTTGCAATTATAAAGTCATTACAAAAATATCATTTCATTACATATTTCATATCCAATTACTAACATATCCCTACTCAAATACCTATAATTACCTATACTCTAATACAAATATAAAAAAACTATTTAGCAAAATAGTAATTTTCAATACCCTCATTTATTACACTTACAACTTTCTCTCTCCACTCATGATTTTTTCTTTTTTCTTCCTCTTTTTCTTATTCACCTCTCTCTCTCACATATATATTTTATAATTATTATATATATATATACATTTCGGTCAAAATAAAATATTTTAACATATATATAATGTGTATATATATTATAATAATATAATGAATTCAATGTGTTTATGATTATTATATTATAATAATATAAATAATCATATTATATTATACTATATATAATTTATAATTTATATTAATTTAAAATAAAATAATTCAACTCATGTTATTTACATTTTAGTCCATGATATAAAATATATAATTCAGACGCCAAAAATATACATTTTGGTCTCTCCTCCAGTATATATATGGGTATACGAGAGAGGCAGATAGTGGAAGAAGAGTGGATGGTGCGATGTGCTCATGCGTGAAGATCAACGGTCATATTATTACCCGCAAAAAGACAAACCGTTTTGATTAATATATAATTTTTGGTCCCACATTTTTTTCGTGGATAACATTTTGGTCCTTCAATTTATTTTTTGGAGGAAAGTTTGCAATATAGAAACCCAATCATTGATGAATGCAATTTTTTACGGGTCAAGAGATATATTTCACTTTCGTAAGGACCGATTCGTTCAATTTATATAAAATCATAGACCAAATGGTAGGTTTTTAAAAATTTTCATGTTATTTACATTTTGGTCCTTTCATTTCATTACATAATACTACTCCAACCTTCATTACAAATATTCACATCTAGCACAAATTCCGAGACAATTTCATTACCATTTCATTTCATAACCACCACAACCAAAAAGTCAAAATATTATTTTTTTTATTTCTATCTATTTCCATTATCAATTATCAATTCTACCCCTATACAATTTAAAAAAACCCATATATTTATTTCAACCAACCACAATCATTACATACCCTTTTTCATAATTTTACATCCTATTTTTTTCATTACATCTCAAACTAATCCAAATACCATTTTCATTACATTTTCTTTACATAATTTTCTCATTACCATTTCATTACATAAAATCATCATTTCATTACCTACTTCTAATCCAAACACACCCCAAGTCAATCACATGAATAAACTTACTTTGTTGTGTTTGGGCTTTGCCCTTTGAGTGTTAGTTTTAGGGTAAAATCTACGTTAGTATCTTGGGTAGGACCGAATTTATTTTGGTATCTTGAAAGACAAAATTTGACACTTTGGTACCTTGAGATTTGTGCCGTTAGCACTTTGGTACCCTGTGGTTATTTTCCGTCAAAATTTAACAAAAAGTGCTGACGTGGCTTAATCTTAACCATCGATTTCTACTACATCTTATCCGTTAATTTTGATTGCAGCTTAAACCATGTTTCACTTCTCAACAAGGTTTCTTTTGTGCATTTAAGTCCTCTCCCTTTATAAAACAAATCAAAACACAACTAAGAAAATGATAGATTTTCTACAATTTCATTCCAAGGACTAATTTGCATTTATTTCCAGATTTAGGACTGATATGTAATTATCTCATTTTCTATATTTTCCAAAATTACATTTTGACCCCAACAAGTTTTTGTAATTTTTATTTTAGTCCTCAAATATCATGATCTAGGGACTTTTTTTTTTTTTGTAAATTTTGAAACTATTTGGGGGCATTCTATTATTTTGCAAAAATTTTGTAAAGTTTATCTTCTCACCATCAAACCACACAGTTTTTGACTCCAAAGTTTTGTTATAACTTTCATTTTAGTCCTTAAATATTATGATTTAGGGATGTTTTTGAAAATTTTGAAACTATTTAAGGGCATTTTGTAATTTTTGAAAAATTGTTAACAATTTTCCGTTCTTGACGAAAAATAACCACAGGGTACCAAAGTGCTAACGGCGCAAACCTCAGGGTACCAATGTGTCAAATTTTGTCTTTCAGGGTACCAAAGTGGATTCAGTCCTAACCGCAGGGTACCAAAGTGCATTTTACCCTTATTTTTATTGTATTTTAGAGAAATTAAAAAAAAAAGAAAATTTAAGTAACTTGTAACTCTTTCTATACAGTTTATATTTTATATTATTTGTGTTTAATATATACTTTCGAGATTAAAAATATTAAAAACTGAACATCATATGACAATATCAATAATTTTCAAAATAAAGTAACTCTAAAATAATTATATATTTATTAATTTCTTTTGACCTAATTATTAATTTTAACTTCTATGGTCAAGGTTTTTTTTTCAATATCTAATATCTGTTATTGTTGTTCTAGTGATGAATATACATTTGCAATCTTTAAACACTCTCTGGAAGAATTTGATTTTGGCTAGTAACAACTTGACTGTTGAGCTAACTCCTTTGGCTAATTATAATTAGCTTTTGGGTGGTCTGCTTAATTATCTTTAAATATGTTGACTCTAAAACTCTCTAATATCCTCAACACCTTTTTTCCTTGTCTGCTTGGGACATCATCTTCTTGTAAGCCTTACTCTAATGTCTGAAGGGTTAGGCCACTAACAAACACTTTGGAAGATGACAATTAAGTATCAAGAGAACTAACCAATAAATTGTAGGTGATTTTTCTTTTCTTTTTTGTTTTTTGGTAACTAGGTGATATTCTTCTACCATAGTTAAAGACTAATCCTTCTTGAAATGTAGTGATCATCAAAGTAAGTTTTGTCTCTATTAATAAAGCTTTTTCCATACACATAACTTAATTTGAACTCAAGAAACTCAATTATTTGTCAATTATGTTGGACTTTGTTGATGAATTGTAGGAGATGCTGATAACAAGTAAGACGGTTGTGAGTTTATTTCTTCATTAATACTAGATATGTAACAAAATTAGTTGAATGCTGAAGTACACACCATGTGACCTCTCATTTTAATTTTTATGAGGACCACTATGATGGGTTCTGATGATATCAAATATGAAGTCAAATCCAAGCAATTATGTCAATCATTTTTCTCTTTTGAAATTGTAATTAATCCTTCATAAAAAAAGGTTTCAACTTCTTCATGCCCATCCGGGGGTGTTCAGAAGCATCATTTATTACGGTGTTAAGCTTTTTCTGTCGTTAAAACTTAAAAAAGTTTTAAACTTTCACAATGAAGATAGTTAATTCAATTGAACCTAAGTATGGGATGTAAAAGGGTTAGTTAGTACTTAGTATCTAGTGGTTCACAATTTCGTCAGTCAGCTCAAAGACAAGTTCAGGAAGCTCTCTATCTTGTCTGGTCTCATCACTAGATTATCATTTCATACGGTTAGACCTTTGTGTTGTTCTTTTCCTGAAATCTTAACATTTTAAAACTTTCTCTGTTTGGCTGTTTTCAAACAGAAACAGTATTTGGTTGGACATTTATATAGTGGGGTTTCATCAGCTACATAAAAGGCTTTGATGATAGTACGCTCTCTCATTATTGCTGCCATTCTAGCTAAGTAGGAAAGTGGGTTTTTTTCGTCAAGAAATAGATAATCAGCTCACTTACCTCTTCTATTTCTCGCTGTGTGTGAACCTTCTGACAAGAGAAGAAATCATCACAGAGATTCTTTTTGCAAGTAAAAACTTTATTGCTCAGTGTTCTAATGCCATCATCAACGACTCCAAAGTTGCTGAGTAGAAGTGAGTAACTTACTGGGAAAACTCCCTCTCTTCTTTCATAATTTCAGTCCATTTGTTTGATATTCATGTTCAAGAAGTTGGGTCTGTTTGAATTTTTATTTAGGAAAGCATTGCTTGCTTAATATCCCTTTAACTTGTTTTTTTTGCAGAGATGCTTCACTGTGTGATGTGTTCTTGTACCGGAACTGAATTTCATACCAAGGTATTCATTCTCTCTTAATGTAACATTATAATTTGAGAAAGATTTATGCCATATCTAACGAAGCGGCTCTTGAGAACCTGATGCTCATGAATTTTTTAGTGCTTTTCTTCACAGATCTGCACTCATGTCTTATAATTATTAGTTTTTTAAGTTAGATGATGGCTCTGGCTTTTTATTAAAAAATTTTGGTTGAGATTTTGATAATATGCTTGATTTGAGCTATTTTAGTGCATCCCTTTCAATATGGTCCTTTCTGCTCGTATATGTCTAAGTCTGATAACAAAGACAAATACTTCGGAAGGACCCTTTTTTTTTGGTAAAGAGAAGGACCCTTTTTATGTGTATACTGAACATGTATGGTGACACAGATCAGAAATCAACACCAATGATTGATCTCAATCATTTTAGATTGTTGAGATAGAATTCCTCTTTTAGCAAAGAATGCTTTTTCTTTTAAAACAACAAAAGGAGAATCAAACTTTTGCTTTTTCTTTGAGTTTCTATCTATTTATCCTTGGATTCTCTATTATGACAATGCTTTTAATGCTGGAATTTTTTCTTTTTAATTCCTACTTCCTCTTTTCTGTAATAGTTTGGCACCGATTATTTGGGGTGTGTGTTTTATTTCCATTACTTCTCTCCCAAAGGTATTCTAAGCCCATCCCCTAGTTAATGTTCACAGACAAGCCTTTGCCTTTCGCCTTTTCCTTTTCTAAAATTAAAAGAGTAATATCCTTGATGTTGACAGAATAATCTTTCTTCAAAAAGGTCCTCCTTTCCCAGCTTCAAAAACTGATTAATAGTAAGAATGTGTGAGACAGTCCCATAGTTCTATTGGTTCTATGCAATGCAGCAATTAGTGATGGTGCTGCATTTACTGGAGCATCCTTATATTAAAATTCAAAATGCCAGCCTAAGGAATTGATTCAAGTTACTTTGAGTCTATTTGATACAACTCTCAAATCCACGGCCCATTCTTCCTTGTTTTGCTATCTGGTAAACTAATCAAAACTGATATTTGCAATTACAAACGAAAATTATGTGTTTTTGGGTTCATTCTCAGAATAGGCAAATCAATGTACAGGTTCATGCTTATTAGCCTATAATCTATATGTTTACATGTCTTTCAATAAGAAATAACCAATTTTCACTTTGAATGTGATCAGCTAACATTTTGTGGTAATTTTTCAAAATAAAACCAGGAAATGATGAAGACCAGCTAAGGTCAGATCTTGGAACCACTAGTTGGCTCAATTTTGTACCAAACAGACATCCATGAAGTTCCAATCCTCCATTATTGCACTTTCTATTGTAAGCTTCATCAAACTGTCTCTGCTTGGCTTGATTATAGCTGACCTCAATTCTGACAGACAAGCTCTCCATGAGTTTGCTTTTATTGTCCCACACGCCCCAAGACTTAACTGGAATGATTCTGCTGCAATTTGCAAATCCTGGGTTGGGGTAACTTGCAACTCAGATGAAACTCGAGTCATCGGAATCCATCTTCCAGGATTTGGACTCACAGGCACCATTCCGGAAAAGAGCATAGGAAAACTAGATGGTCTTAGAGTCCTGAGCCTTCATTCCAATGGCCTTGCTGGAAATCTTCCTTCTGACATTCTTTCCATTCCTTCACTTCAATATGTACGCCTTGAGCATAATAATTTCTCTGGTCTAATTCCTTCTTCTGTCTCTCCTAAACTCATTGTATTGGACATCTCCTTTAACTCCTTCTCTGGGAGTATTCCACCTGCATTTCAGAATCTCAGGAGACTCACATGGTTGTATCTCCAAAACAATTCCATTTCTGGAGCTATCCCTGACTTCAATCTCCCAAGACTTAAGTACTTGAATTTGAGCTATAACAACTTAAATGGTTCAATTCCAAGTTCCATCCAAAAGTTTCCTAACACTTCTTTTGTGGGGAACTCTCACTTATGTGGACCACCTCTCAATAATTGCTCTGCAGTCTCATCTTCTCCATCTCCTTCCCCTGTTTATGAGCCACTCTCTCCAGACTCTACCCAGAGTAAAAAAGCTACCAGCCACAAGAAGAGCTTCGGAATAGCTTTCATACTTGCTTTAGCAATTGGGGCCTGTGCATTCCTCACGCTCCTAGTTCTGGTGATCTTTATATGCTGTTTGAAGAGGAAAAATAGCGAAGGCGGCAGCAGCATACTGAAAGGAAAGGCGGCGTCTTGTGCTGGAAAGACCGAGGTCTCAAAGAGCTTTGGGAGTGGGGTGCAAGAGGCCGAGAAGAACAAGTTGTTCTTCTTTGAAGGTTGCTCATTTAGCTTTGACCTCGAGGATTTGTTGAAGGCATCGGCTGAGGTTCTTGGAAAAGGGAGTTATGGAACTGCTTACAAGGCTGTTTTGGAGGAAGGAACAACAGTAGTTGTTAAAAGATTGAGGGAAGTTGTGGTTGGAAAGAAGGAGTTTGAGCAGCAGATGGAAGTTGTGGGGAGAATTGGAAGGCACCCTAATATCATGCCCCTTCGAGCTTATTACTATTCCAAAGATGAGAAACTTCTAGTTCACAACTACATGCCAGGCGGCAGCTTGTTCTCCCTCTTGCATGGTAAGCTTTGTTTGGCCTTGCCTCATTATTATTAAACAAAACCTGCATTTCTTTTGCTCAAATTTTGCAGATAAAAACAGACCATTATCCGCTATATACAAATTTCATTAAGCTGACAACACTAATATATTCCATCTAAAAAAGCACTACCTTCAACTAGCGAAACAGATCTCCAAACATACCAAAAATATAGCTTCCCTTTGTTCTAGTAGACATGAAGCCTGTTGTTATTTGTTAATGAGCCTACCCAGGAAAATAATCTATGCATTTATTGAAAACTGAAAGTCACTTTGAACCAAATAAGAGAATTTTAGAATAGCATTTTAGTTCTCTGTTTTCATGATTTCATCATTCTTCCATTGCATTAGACATAACTAGCTGATATGACTGAGTAACATAAACCTTTAAGTAAATGTCAGGAGGAAAATCTTGGAGCAGGAGTTAAATGTTACATTGCCATGGCAAAACTGGGATCAATTAATTAAAAACTAACATACTAATGGCAAAACTGGGATCGATATACCAGTTAAACTAAATCGGGTAATATATTAGACTTTCACAAATCCTTGAGGCAATACAGAATCAATACTTGCAGTAATGAAAGTACCTTTCTGTGTATACCAAGAAACCTAGAATCTCATGGAACTAACTAGCAGACACTTTTTTGATCTGACACGGTCAATTTTGATATCTAAAACAGGAAACAAGGGTGCAGGAAGATCACCATTAGACTGGGACGCAAGAATGAGAATCGCGATCGGAACCCTAAAAGGAATCGCATTCATTCACACCGAAGGAGGAACCAAATTCACCCACGGCAACATCAAATCCTCCAACGTCCTAATCACGCAAGACCTGGACGGTTGCGTCTCCGACGTCGGATTGACTCCTCTGATGAACACTCCGGCGACAATGTCCAGATCCAACGGCTACCGCGCTCCGGAGGTAACCGATCACCGGAAAATCAGCCAGAAATCCGACGTGTACAGCTCCGGCGTTCTGCTGCTAGAAATGGTGACCGGAAAGAGTCCGATGAGATATTCCGGCGGGCACGATGATGACGTGGATCTGCCACGGTGGGTTCGATCGGTGGTTCGCGAGGAATGGACGGCGGAAGTATTCGATGAGGAGATTCTGAGAGGACGATATGTGGAAGAGGAAATGGTGCAGATGCTTCAGATTGCGATGGCGTGTGTGGTTAAGGATCCAGATGCCAGACCTACGATGGGTGAAATTGTGAGAATGATGGAGGAAATTAGGCACAAAAGTAGGGCATCGCCTGAATTTGAATCTGAGTCCAGTGTGCAAAATTTATGAGTGCTGGTGTGTTTGTGTTTGTGTGTGTGTGGAGATTGTAATAAGAGGACACGAGAGTGCATTCATCTTCTCGTTCTCAAACAATAAGCATGTATGTATGTTCATATGTGCAATTATGTATTCTGTTCAAATATTCAAATTCATCCTCATAATATAGAAGTCATGGGACCAACGGTGACAAACGTCTCAAAAGTTATGAGACTAAAATTGAGACCAAGGGTGATAAAGTTATGGGATTAAATTGAGATCTTTGTTAAAGTTATGAGATCAAAATTACAATAAAAAAATTATGGAGTTATAACGAAACAGAGTTATACTAATCAATCATACAACTGATAAACATACAAGCTTATCCGTATCGTTATATATACATACGTTGCAACAAAAAGAACACTCCGACTCTGTCGTATAACGTTGCAATTCGTTTCATTTTGCAGTTCTGTCTCTCCTACACAGTACCTACTACCTACAAATACAATGCAGTACTCACGGTAACAAAATTTTAGTTTGATGGAGGACACTCGAATTTGCGAGAATATTGAAGTTTTCTTAAAAATTAAAATTATATTATTGAAGTTACAAAAACAACAATGTACTATTACTAATTTTGGGAAATTACGAAAACGCGCGAGCGAATCTCAATTAGAAAAAAAAAGCTACCAAGAAAAACCGTTTCCTTGCCATTTTTTCTATTGAAATCATTTAACTTCTACCCGATTCTGTTTCCTTTTTAAGCTAATCAGTACGATTCTGGGTTCCTTGAACTTTAACATTTGAACTCGGATTACAGAAATTGTGGATGAAAAGAAATCTTGACAATTGACACAGATGTATGTATACCCTACCTATTTCTTTGTGATTGATCCATGCAAGTTTCTAACTTTTGCATTTTTGTAATAACCCATGTTTTTCATTCCAATACCTGTTTATTTTCCTTTTAAAATTTCTTATCTCATTCTGAAATGCACATGGGAACTTTTCGGGCAAGATCAGCTTCGCCATGAACATCTTCTACCAAATTAATCTTTAAACCTGAGTTTTGGCTTAGGAAACTGGATTTGGCGTGAAGATATGCATACACACACTCACACATATATTTATTTCAGTTAATCATATTCAAAACATAATTCATACTAAAAATTTGAGTAATGTGAATAAATTTATAAAGCAGATTGGCTTTCCGGAATTCACGAGTATTAATCCCACAGTTCTGCATATTCAATGGACTGCTTTCGTCCTAAGGTAATTTTGTAATTTTTCAACCTATAAGAATCCTTTTTTTTTCGGCCAAAAAAAAAAAGAATCCTTTTTTTCTCACTCCATTTCTTGCCTTCCTCTATTTTCATCTCAACATTGCTTGATTCTTGCAGTTCTGTAAAAGTGACAATAATATTCATGAAAATCATCATGAGTGTTCCTCAAGAAATGTGCATTACATAACTACAATGAAGAGTTGGGAAGCACAGATTTCACAAGCCAGAAGGAATGGCCAGATTGTAAGTTTATAGTGCATAAATGCTTTATTAGTATGTTATTGGAGACTTATGATTAAGCTTTATCCCTGAATATTTAATTTTAGTGTACCAAGTCTATGTTGTTTCTTGAGCATAAGAAAACTCTAGTGCTATGTCAATTTTCAAATTGAATTATATGATATTAACCTGTTAAGGCTGTAATAAAACAGTTTACTCCTAAATCTGTAAGCCTTTGAGTAATTCAAAACCTGGCCTGCTTGTCTCTTGATTCTAGCTTCACTTAAATGATTTTCTTATAGAAAGCCCATTCAAGTAGTTTCTGTTGCAAATAGTATATATGCGTGTGAAAAATAAAGCTCCACATTACCTAGATCAAAGAAGAACCAAGAGTATATAAATTAAGATGTGAAGATGAGGTGTAATTAAATAAAGAGAAGTTTTTGTTATACAATTCGAACTAACCTTAAACTGTATTCATACACATAATCTCCAACATTTTCTTCCCTTTAAAGTTACTTCCACAGAAATGTAGTTACTTGCCTCTATTACTAATCTCTCTCTAGTTATAACTCTAGTACTTAAAAAAAAAATTTAGTAATCATTCACTAACAAGTTTTCTTTGGGGTCTTTAATTTGGGGTCCCATTTAACAGGTTGTGGTGAATTTTAGCGCCTCTTGGTCTCAACCATGTAGAGATATTGTAAAAACCTACTTTGAGCTTGCCAAGAAATATCCATGTCTTGTATTTCTCACTGTGGATGTCCATGAGCTTGCTGTAAGTAAGCATGTTTACAATGGAAAAATGCAATTGATCTACTTAAAAATCACTCATAAAGTTCAACTATAATTAATGTTGTGGATCATTTTGTTTTTGGTTTATTGGTTAATCTCAGGAATTAAGTAGTTGGTGGGATATAAAGGCAACTCCAACATTCTGTTTTCTCAAAAATGGACGACAAGTAGACAAGCTAGTTGGGGCAGATAAGGTTGTGCTTCACAAGAAGGCTGCTGCTATAAATGATTTAATTAGCAGCTAACAAGTGTTGTCATTGAATCCATTATAATATGTCATCTTGGTTATCATAAAATTAGATTTTGAGAGAAATAAAACTAGTGGACGAAACAATCCAAATCCTAAAATATGACTATTTTTAAATTTTGAAAGTTGAGGGGAGGTGTTTGTAACTAATCCAGATTTGAAAGGGATATTTTGCAATCTTGATTAGGTGTTTGTAACGCCTGAAGTTCTTAAGAGGATAGTCTAATAATAAATAAAATTGCTATCTCTTCAATACGAAAGTATGAAAAGGACATAGACAAGTTGATATCTTAGTATTTAGATGATTTTGTAACCTTAATAGCAGAGCCATTTCTAGATTTTTTATGCTCACTATAGATCAGCCAGCATCGTTACATTTTCAGACAATATGCAAGAACAGAGCAAGACAGAATAAAAACAAGACTAGCAAGAAAATCATGGGAGTTTGGTGTTGTTTGTTTATGATGAATTAATAATCTTTGAAGACCAACGAAATAAATAATCAAGAGTAAACTAACAATTTGGTTCTTGAAAGATCACCGAGCTAACAACTCAGTCCTAGAAAGATTGAAAAATATACAGTTTAGTCTCTGAAAGATCAAGACTGAATACAAATTAGTCCTTTTTATGGAGTAAATAGTATAACGTTTTAATCTTTTAGGGACTAAAAAGTATACTGTTTTATCTTTCAGGGACTAAATGTGTAATTTAATCTTTCAAGGACAGAGTTGTTAGCTCAGTGATATTTCAAGAACCAAATTGTTAGTTTACTCAATAATAATTATAAATAGTTAATTACTAGAAATCCCGTTAACAACAATACGTGAAGTATATATATATATATATATATATATATATAAACAAGGCAAAAATGCAGGCTGCAATATTCATGGTCAAGGTTGCAACAAGGAAGCAATGCACAGTAAAAGAATATCCCATACCAATACCATAAAGCTTGTATATTCTTTGTATTTATCTTTTCCCATCTTCCTTCGTGTATAACACGAATATTGGCCTTGATATGCATGATGATGGATGAGCTTTGTGAATTTTTTGTCACGTGGCATTTCATATTTTCATGAACCAAAGCTACGTTGGAAGCTTTTGATAATACAAGTTTAGTCCTTGGATTATATCATTATATAAGTTGTATAATGGAAAAGTTTTTATGGAAGGACTAATTTATAACAAGTCATGAATTTTTGAAGATTAAATCAAATATTTTAAAAAATCTAGGACTAAAATGACAAGTGTCCATTTTATTTAAGGACTCAAATATTTATTTAATCTTTCAAAAAGTAGTGAAACTGATTGATTCAGCTTTTATGTCTACGTGCACATACAACAAATGTTCAAATTGAGAGAAACTTTGCATTCTTCGTATAAAGACGTAGAACAGTGATGTAGCCAATATTCTCGACATAGTACATTAAGCTTAGAAACAAAATCCATGGTTCTCCATTGTCAAAACCCCACATCATAGGAAGGTTTTTCCATGCTATTTACACCAAACGACATGTTTTCCCAACAATCAAAATGTGCTTTCCTAGGTGAACTCGGATTAGAACAAAACGTTACTTTCTATGATTGTTTCTTGCTTTCTTTTTTTCCAAAGCAAAAGTATGTCAAAACCCCAAATGACAAACAAGTCAATTCACTGCATAAACTCTTTATAAAACTCACCATATTCCTACTCTTTCATTCTCTACTCACACACTTCTTCCTCATAATATCACACCATGGACAAAACCCACGGTGTGTTTTCAACTCTTGACAATGCAAAAACACAAGAGTACCACTTTAAGGCCATTGTGATAGCAGGAATGGGATTTTTTACTGATGCATATGATCTCTTTTGCATCACAGCAGTCACCAAACTTATTGGGAGACTTTATTACTATGATCCCATGACTCATAAACCAGGAAAGCTTCCTATAAATGTGAGCAATGCCATAACTGGTGTTGCATTGTGTGGAACCCTTGCGGGGCAGCTCTTCTTTGGCTGGTTAGGCGATAAACTCGGTAGAAAGAAAGTTTACGGGTTGACTCTAGCCATTATGGTTGGATGTGCCTTAGCCTCTGGTCTTTCCTTTGGCTCCACACCAACAAGTGTGGTTGGTTCTCTCTGCTTCTTCAGGTTCTGGTTAGGATTTGGGATAGGTGGAGATTACCCTCTATCTGCAGTTATAATGTCTGAGTATGCGAATCGGAAAACTCGAGGAGGATTTGTTGCTGCAGTTTTTGCAATGCAAGGAGTGGGTATATTGGTTGGTGGAGGTGTGGCCATGGTAGTGTCAAAGTTGTTCTTAATGTTCTATTCTGCTCCTAATTTTCAAACTGATCCTGTGAAGTCTACTCAACCTGAGGGAGATCTTGTGTGGCGGATTGTGCTCATGTTTGGGGCGATTCCCGCAGCCCTTACATATTATTGGAGAATGAAAATGCCAGAAACTGCTAGGTACTCTCGAAATTTGATGGTTTTAGTCTAAGTTTGTGTGATAGAATGTTCAGTTTGTGCATGAGTATAGATGAAGAGGATGCTATTTGTATAAAATACCCAAGATAATTCAGTATAGCATCTTCTCACATAAAGAGACCACATTTTTACCATAAATCTCATTTTTTGACCGTGAGATCATTGGACTATGGTACTATGTTAAAATTTGATGGTCCTAATTAGACCTGTTCATGGGCCCAAGTAGTCCATGGACTACTTGGGCCCAAGCCTATAATTAATTACTCATCAAATAAAAATGAGATGTGAGCTTAAAAATGAGACCTACCCAATAACTCCTGATCAAGTTTGTGTGATGAGTATTATAGCTTGTGTATGAGTATAGATATAGATTATGTTATCTGTCTAAAATGCATAAGACAAATTAGTATAACATCCTCTCACATTATATATCCTTTATATTTTTCTTATTTCTTTAATGTGAGACTTTTGTTATCTCCAACAGGTTCACTGCATTAGTAGAAGGAGACCCTAGAAAGGCTGCTTTAGATATGGCCAAAGTCCTTCAAACGGACATACTTCTTGAAGGGTCAAATACAAATCCCAACATTTCTAGTGTCAACAACACAACCCCTTATAAATTCCTCTCCTCAGAATTTATAGAGAGACATGGAACTCACCTTCTTGGGACTGCAAGCACATGGTTCTTGCTGGACATTGCATTCTATAGCCTTCAGCTCACACAGAAAGACATATACCCAGCCAGTGGACTTGTACACAAAGCCACAACTATGAATGCCATAGAGGAAGTATTTCATCTCTCCAGAGCCATGTTTGTGGTGGCACTTCTAGGCACAGTCCCTGGATACTGGTTCACAGTGTATTTCATCGACAAAATCGGACGGTACAGAATCCAACTTGGTGGATTCCTTCTCATGTCTATCTTGATGGCCATCCTTGGATACAACTATGGAGGATTGAGAGGAGAAAAGAATAAATGCCAAGCTGGAGACCCAAAGGAATATTGTGGTGGAAATCCCATGTTGTTTGCTATACTTTATGGACTTACCCTTTTCTTTGCTAACTTTGGTCCTAATAGCACCACATTTATAGTGCCTGCTGAGTTATTTCCTGCTAGGTTTCGTTCAACGTGTCATGGAATTTCGGCGGCTGCAGGAAAAGCTGGTGCTATTATTGGTGCATTTGTAGTGCAGAAATATACTGGTGAAGACTCAACTAGTAAGATCAAAAAGGCAATCCTGGTGCTTGCATTTGTCAACTTGGCTGGATTCTTCTGCACTTTTATGGTGCCAGAGACAAAAGGAAAATCACTAGAAGACATTTCGGGAGAAGGAAATCATAATGCAGATGATGCAAATGAGAAGAACACACAGGATGGTGCTAAAGAGGGAACTAAAAGCATTGGTGTTGATAAATCTCCACCAAGAACCGAAAGTGTCTAATTTCTTTAATAGAATAAAAGGAAGAACCATGAAAGAATATATATATATGGTGTTTATTGCAAGAATTTCTAGGTGCTTCTGAGTTATTAATATGTAATAAAGTTCTCCCATTGCACTCCAATGTCAACATAGGGAAAAGAAAACCAAAAAAATGAATGCTTGTTTCTATGACTACTATAAATAAGTGTGCTTCTTGTGTCACGTGTGTGAATGTTCTTCCTTTGCATCCAGCTCTACTGGAAGAACCAAAAAATAAAAACGCTTGTTTGTGTAACTAGTTAAGTTATTCTATGTTATGTATAATCATTTATATGTCTGGTTTTATTGTTCTACTATACATAACTCCAAATTACACATAACTAATATCACAATTAAACTCCTTAAAGAGGTTGTCCTTAAACTTTGGTTAAAAAATGTTGCTCTTTTATGCCGACAAAAGAAATGTCCCTCTTTACCAAAAGGGGGCTTCATTTTCTGTGATTTACATGTCCACCCTTCTTTTCTGGTTTCACTTGCAAATAACCCAAACACAACACAAACAGTTCCATATTCTCATTTTGGTTTGGGGCCTTTTTTTTCTATTTTCTTTCAAATTTCCTCTTCGTTAATAATGACGACTTCATTTGCTATGCAAGTGCGTCAGGCTGAACAGTGAACACCTTCTTCAATCTCCATTATTTGCATTTTCATCCCAGTCCAAATCATTTTACAATGATTATGCTAAAAGCCTAAAACTTAAGCCCAACAGCTATTGCGTAGATTTTTTTTTTTACCATAATAATAATAATAATCTGATCATCATTTAATTATATATATCATACTAGGGGCTTGGCGTGCCCGTTCTTGTAATGTTTGAATTGATTTAAACCGGAAGATTATATTAAATTTTTATATTAATAAAAGAGTAAGTTTGGGACCAATTTGAGAAATTATAATAATATGTAAGACTCATCTAAAATAAATAAAATATTTAGGATCAATTTGAAATTACCTTATATGGGGAGACTGAGTGAGGAGAGAGACTGGTGACATTTTTTAATTTTTAATTATTTTTTGCATTTTTTAATTCATTTATTTTTTTAAAGAAATAGGGAGAGTGAGTGGAGAAAGAGAGTGGTGATTTTTTTTCTTTTTTAATTTTTTAATTCACTATTTTTTACCAATCATAAAGTCCCTTAGACATATAATATAGTATAGATATAGATATAAATATAAATATAGACATAAATATAGATATAGGTATAGATATAGACCTCACTTATCAAGCCCTTTCTTTCTGTCGGTATCACATTACCGGTAAATTTGGAAAGCAAATTAGTGTCTTACTGTCTTTCATGTTACGAAATATCATTCATAATCCCTAAATATCACTGATTCTCACCACTTGCGAGAAAAAGAAAAGTCTTCCGGAGTTGTTGAAAATATATTTTAAAAATCATTGAAAATAAGGAAATTTATCTAGCTCAAATTGCATATTTGGTCTCATATCTTTTGCTGATTTCCCAATTTGGTTGTATCTTTTTTGTTGTACGTTTGATCTTATATCTTTGCAAAAGGTCATAATTTGGTCTCATATCATTTTTTATCTATGAGATATGAGACCAAATTAGGACCTTTTGCAAAAGGATTAACCGTTCAACCGTTAGTTAATCCTGCGATTATTGCGCTCAACCTCGTTAGTTAATCCTAATTTGGTCCTAATTTGGTCTCATATCATCACCGGCAAAGTCTTATATCTTTGCAAAAGGTCCTAATTTGGTTAAGTTGCAGAATTGGTCACATATCTTTGCAAAAGGATTAACCGTTCAACCGTTAGTTAATCCTTTTGTAAAGATATGAGATTACTTCTGCACCTAGTCCAAAAATATAAGACTAATTCTATAATTGACTCATAGATATGGGACCAAATCTGCAACAAAAAAAGGTATGGGATCAAATTGGAAACTAACCCAAAGATATAAGACCAAATGTGCAAAAAAAAAAAGATNCCAAAGGTATGAGACCAAATTGGGAACTGAGCAAAAGATATGGGACCAAATTTGCTCTTTAGCCTAATATGTATATATATATATAGATATTAGGCTAAAGTGTACTTTTCGTCTCGTAACCTTTTCTTAAGTCTTAATTTGGTTCCATATCGTACTTTTGGTTCCACATCTTTAGGTCAGATTGCAAAATTGATCTCATATCTTTTGTTCAAGTTGCATAATTGGTCTCATATCTTTGCAAAATGTTGCACATTGTGGGACCAATGTAAGGATGGCAATTTGGGTGGATATTTAGGATACCCGTCCGAATCCACCCATAAAAAATATCTGATATCCGTCGGATACCGGATATCGGATAAAGTACGAATATTTAAAAATAAAAAATCAACTATCCGGTATCCGTCTGAAATGAACGGATAGTTATAGTACCCGGTATTCGATACCCTATAATATAACAATTTTATTATATTTTATACATTTTTTATTATATTTTTAATTAATTNCGCAGTCCAACACTCCAACCCAAACTACAACATACTCAACTTTTTAAACTCAAACCAACCTGTCAGCCTAATCCAAGTTGGGTTGGTTTTAGCGGGTTCGCGGGTTAGCCCGACCCAATGAACCCGCCAACCCAATGAACAACCCTAATTTTCTCCCATTCCCATACATTCATTCAGTTTAGCTACAACGCTCTCTCACAAGTTGCAATGCCAAGTCGACAGTTTTGTTAAATTATCAATATTCTGAGTTTCGAGGGAAAATTTTCACATCTACGGTCGAAAGGTGCGTGATTTATGCTTGTACTTACTCACTCTCGCAGTCTCGCTCGTCTCTGGTCAAAAGGGCATTCAGATTTCGCTTCGACCCTCTTTTTTATCATCTTCTAGGTGAGTTCTCATAGGTTTCTCTAGAGCCACACTACTGGTAAATTGGTGAATAAGCTCAAATTTGGTTTCGATGGAATACTTTGGAATGTTACAAGTTCTTCATACGGTGTATATTACTTTGGTTTACGAACTTGTTTGGCTGATTGTGGGTTTTAAATATAAAGTCTTGTGATTTTTCTATGGTTTATTGGTATGTGGTGTAAGGAATTCGATTGGTCAAATCATTGGAAGTCTGTTTTTGGATGTTATTCGATGCTGAATTTATGCTTTCTTTTGTGATAATTGTCTTCACTGCAGCATATTTCGTTCCTCATGAGCAATCTTGTTAGCTCTTGTTTCAGCTTCCATTCTTCTAGATCTGATCGAAGTAATATTGTTTATCCACTAAACGAATCTGTCGGGAAGCTGTTAAAGAGACTGATTTTGATGTTTGATTTATAAACGACCTCGTGTTCTCATTCTCCATAACATTGAGTTGTTGAGCTTTTAGCCATCTATTTACTCGTCTGCTTAATATTAAACTCATGTGTATTCTCTTGTTGGCAGACTACTCGTTTTCATGGCTATTGCCGTGAAGTCAACTAGTTTTTTGCAATTGAAGAAACATGATATCAATGTCCAGGCTCTTTGCCCCTCCAAGAAACCTATCATAGCAGTAAGAAGATTCACTATAATGGCTGCTATCAGAACCACGAGAACTGTTGGGCTCTCTGAAACATTCACCAGACTGAAAAAAGAAGGGAAAGTAAGTACTATTTTTTCTCCTGCAATCAGGGTGTTGTACATTTTATGTTTTCCTTTCTGTGTCACTATTCAACTTGAATAGTACTGAATTATCTACATTTATTTTAATATAATCTACTTCGGGAGCGGCATATTTTCTTTTACTTTGTTGCATTTGACTTTTAGCCAAACTATACTTGTTTAACAATTATCTTCCTATATCGATTTGTAATTTTGTACCAGCTTTATTGCAAAGCAAAGAGATATTAGTTGAGTACTTTTGGACGTACAAGCCTGCTGTAGAGTTAATTGAATATACATATTATTTTACATTTTTTGGTTTGGAAAATATTTTGTTTCATCCTAGTAATTTTCAAATGTCTGTTATTGGTTATTCCTGTCCACGTAGAATTCTGCCTACCCTGCACAATTTTTTTTTTTCTTTTCTGGATTGGAATCTTCTAGAGTTTGGTGGTAGCATACTGGGACATGTGTTGGAGCTTTATTTAATTGATACTTAAAAAGTTTTGAAGTTCAAAACGGTACCATGGGTCTTATAGACTACGGTTTCCTTAAAGAGGTCAAAATAACTTAAGTACTCCTTATGCACTATCAGAGGAAGCATACCATAAATTTGTTTGGCACTTGGTATTGAAAGTGTATGCTTATTAACTTACTTCTAAACATCATGATACCATTTCCCAGTCTGCAGCTTTTAGAATTCTGTTTGTTACTTTTAGAGATGGGACTACAAAACTTTAGTTTATTTATCAATTTTAAAACTGACACATTCAACACTTGAGTTAGAAGAATTGTTTCTGATTCTTGATAAAAACTTAGTTTATCTATAAAGTTCCAAATGATTTTGTTTGTCTGAGAAGTTTATTTGTATCAAGGTGGCTTTTATCCCATATATCACCGCTGGTGATCCTGACCTTTCAACCACGGCAGAAGCACTGAAAGTGCTTGATTCATGTGGCTCTGACATAATTGAGCTAGGTGTTCCATACTCTGATCCTTTGGCAGATGGTCCTGTTATCCAGGTCTGATTTTTTTTTTTTATGGCTTTGGTAACTTGTAATATTCAATTCTCAAACAAAGTCTTTCTATTCAGGCTGCTGCTACCCGTTCCTTGGCAAAGGGAACCAATCTTGATGCAATTTTGTCTATGTTGAAGGAGGTATATTTATGCAGCTCTTTTGCCATTCTTAAATTATTACCATCAAAACCTACATTGAGTCACCTTCCTCCTGTTTTAGTGAATTTTCCTTTTTTTTCTTCTCTTTTCCTTTTCATTGATAAGATAGCTGTGCAAATACCAAAAGTTGTTTTGAACCTGTATATTTATCCTCTACCCTTCATCTTGAGGGGGAATGAGATGCCCTGAAATTTCATGGTCTCTAGGGACTATTATTAACGAAAAGAATTTATAATTAGTGATACTATTAGGACTTTGTTTAGAAACGAAATAAATCAACAATAACACAACATTTGTAATTACTAATATGCAAATGTGTGAGAAACTTATACAGGTGTTGTTTGTGCATATGTTCACTACCTCATATCAAATGCTATCATTCACAACTATTTTCTTTTCACAGCTTTTAATAATTATATTACATTAATGCATATTGTTCTTTTGTCCTTTTGAACACATGAAACTTTGGTGTATTTCACAAATTTGGTATGTCTCTCCTGTAAAATTTGTATATAGATACTCCTATGCACACATATCCATAATTACCTAATCAAATCAACTACTCCAAGGGTGGGGTAATTGAGAACACTCAGATGCATTTCCAGATGGTCATTCTAAATTGTTAATTTGCCAGGTTGTACCACAATTGTCTTGTCCAATTGCACTGTTTACATATTACAACCCAATTCTCAAGCGTGGCACTGAGAGATTCATGTCCACTATAAGTGACGTTGGCGTACATGGTAAGTCATGAGTAATGGATTATCAAATAGCCTGGAATTTATATGTTTATTACATCATTGTATTTTTAGTTCCAAATACTTGGGTCTGGGTCAAGTGCTACATTTAAATTTGAAGTGTGACTAAAGATGTAATATTTATGCTTAAAGGTTGGTTCTTTGTTTATTGTAAGTATTACTGGAATTTTATTTTAGTTTTAGTTGAAGGATAGGATCTGTGTATTATTTTCAGGATTCGGTGTACAAGTACGACTAGATGCTTGATTCTTAAGGATAAATAGAAATTATCCAAGCATTCTTCTATTTGCTGCGTTTCCTCCCAGTTTGGGCCTTGAGGATTGGAATGATATATAATTTACTTTTCACTATTCTTCCAGGGCTTGTGGTCCCAGATGTTCCCCTGGAGGAGACAACAACTTTGAGGAGGGAAGCTAAGAGGAATGGGATTGAACTGGTTTGTTTACCATTGAAATGTTTCTCTTGGTTCCTAAATTCCAGATGAAGTGTCTTTTATCCTTAGTTGGTTATCATAACTGTAAAGAAGTAGTGGTAAACTTTTCTTTTTCTGTGTTTGTAATATGAATTTCTAAACATGGAACCTTCAAGTCTAGCAGAACAGAGGAAACATTATATTGATGGTGGACAATGAACCGCTTGTTATGTTCAAATTCATGTTACATAAATTTGTCAGTGGAGGGCATTGTTTAAAACCATGTTCTTTCTGATGTGATTAAGGTTCTGCTCACGACACCCACAACTCCAAAAACCCGAATGAAAGCAATTGTTGATGCTGCAGAAGGATTTATTTATCTTGTAAGGGCGTGTCTCAACCATGATAAAATTTTGTTTTATTTATTTATTTATTTATTTATGGTTTGTTTTCCTTTTCGGCCTTTACTAGAATCGCTTTTACTTTGCACCTGCTGAGTTACTCAGCTGATATTCTGCCAGTGAAACATCTTGATTTCTTTATTTGAAATATAGGTGAGCTCAATAGGGGTGACTGGTGCTCGAGCATCAGTCAGTGATAAGGTTCAGTCACTTTTGCAGGATATTAAAAAGGTTTGTCCATTTAATGTTGGTCAACTCTCTATTCATTCTTTGCTATAAAACTGTCTTTTTAGATGTAACCTGTATAGTTGTATGATTGATACAGTATTACAATTGACTGCCATAGTACTGCTAGGTGAATCTTGAATGCCATTCACTTCATTATCACTTTGTTAGTGTCCCATCATAATTAAGCCCTTTATTGAGTGCCTTAAACTTTTTTTCTCATCAGGCAACAACTAAGCCTGTTGCAGTTGGCTTTGGCATATCAAAACCTGAGCATGTGAAACAGGTTAGTTCTTTGCTCATACCGTGTTATTCAATTTGTGCTTTCATCTCACTGCAATCATCAATTATGTTAACAGATAATTATATACTTTGCTGCAGGTAGCGGGATGGGGAGCTGATGGTGTCATTGTTGGCAGTGCTATGGTGAAGTTGCTTGGTGAGGCCAAATCTCCTCAGGATGGGTTGAAAGAATTAGAGAAGTTCACCAAGTCGTTAAAATCAGCTCTTCATTGAAAACGAATTGAAGTTGAGTGAATAAAGATTTGAAATACAAGAATGATGCATACAGAGTGAACTTACATCAATAAAGTTATTATATCTTTTACGTACATTTATTGACAAATTCAACAATTTAGTATGTTTTTTACTCTCTCGACAACTTCGACAAAGATGAACTTTTAAAATAATGGGACTGCAAGTACGTGGTTCGTGCTGGACATTGCATTCTACAGCCTTTAACTCACACAGAAAGACAAAATCGGAAGGTACAGAATCCAACTTGGTGGATTCCTTCTCATGTCTATCTTGATGGCTATACTTGGATACAACTATGGAGGAGTAAGGGGAGAGAAGAATAAATGCCAAGCTGGAGACCCAAGGGAATATTGTGGTGGCAATCCAATGTTGTTTGCTATACTTTATGGACTTACCCCTTTCTTTGCTAACTTTGGTATTAATAGCACCACATTTATAGTGCCTACTGAGTTATTTCCTGCTAGGTTTCGTTCAACGGCTGCAGGAAAAGCTGGTGATATTATTGGTGCATTTGTGGTGCAGAGATATACTAGCGAAGACTTAACCAAAAAGAACAAAAAGGGGTTGTCCTTGAGTGTGGGTGATTAGTAAATCATCTTTAATTTTGTATGAATTTGGGTGATAGATCACTCTGTCATACGACCACAATTCAACTGAATGTGTAAGAGTAAACTTTATTAATGGTGAAACAACCACACTGGAAGAATTAAAACAATCTAAAGACTATTATCTAAAACTAAACATAACAATAATAATAAAAATTCCCTGGACATCGACAAACATTGAGCTCAGGCTTCATTCGGATTCTCCTATAGGATGAAGAACGTGTAGGCTCTCATCATAGAGACCTAATGATGACTACTCTACTCTAAATCTACTCTAAGTTTGCCTCCAGTTGAGGTGCTGGGGCGTTTCTGAACGAATTGAGATGTGGAATGTCGACCTCTATTTATAGTACTGAGTAGTGTGCTTGGTTCGTAAGTCAAGGAACAATTTTGGACTTGGGCCGTCAATTGCGCTGGCGGCCCAACATGGGGGCGCAACGCAAAATGCGCGAGTTTTCGATTATTATCTCCGTATCTTGAATCCTAGTCGTCCAAATTATATGTTTAAACTTCGGAATATCCTGAGCCGCGAGATTTCCAATTTGAGCCGCTGGCTCAAATTGACTGCACAGCGCAAAATCCACGCTGAAGATATTTGCTGACGTCATACTCCTCTCAGAGTCCTGCGCCGCTGGAAGTCCTGATTTGGGTCGGCGGCCCAACACGATGGCGCAAAACTTTTTGTGCTTTTTGTGATCCTCTCGCTGATTCTAGACGTTTCCCTCTGGTTAGACCCTGTTTGGATATCTGAAACACTGACAAACGCATTAAATAGCACTTATTTATAAAATACAATAAATAAACACTAAATAACCTATTTTTATCCATTTTATAATGTCATACCTTAGTGCAGCCCTTAATACATTAATTGGTCTAATTGCAACATATTAGCGTTATAAACATATAAAAAGAAGACCAAATATCATATCAATATTTGGGCTGATCAGTGGGACTAGCTGTGTTAATATAATTAGTAATTAAAGTCTCACATTAGACTAGTTGAAGAATGGAAAAGGATAATTAAATTCAAATTAATTAAATTAGTTAATTAATTAATTATTTTGAATGAGTATAGATGACTATTCATATTTGAATAGTCATAAATATTTATGTCTGAATACTTATAATCAGTCATCAAGAGTCAAATTTAGAAAGACATGAATGCTTTTATATGTGAAAGATATAACGAATATGAATGTGATATAATCTCTAATTTTCAAGTAATTTAATGTTGAGTAAAAATAAAAAAAAAAATAACTTTTTTAATCAATCCAAATTGTGTACATGACCATATTACTAATTGCATACAATGTTCAAGTTGTATCATAGACTAGGGTGTTCGTGGGCTAGGTTGAGTTGGGTTTAGGGCGGGTTGATTTGAGCTAGAATTTTCTGAGGGCGGGTTGGTTTATGTTGGGTTTTGGGAAGAAAAATATTTAAGCCTAAACCAGACCAAACCAAACC
The DNA here is from genome assembly GCA_003254925.1 of Chamaecrista fasciculata. Lineage (NCBI taxonomy): Eukaryota > Viridiplantae > Streptophyta > Magnoliopsida > Fabales > Fabaceae > Chamaecrista > Chamaecrista fasciculata. The sequence goes on from QANZ01013571.1 coordinate 46,250, forward strand.
AAACGACAGCTGGTTGGGTTTGGTGGGCTGGCCCATTCCAATTTTTAAACAATTTTTTTTCAAAAATATATTTGACTTTACAATTTTTTTATCTTTCAATTTTTTCATATTGAATTTTGATGAAAAAAATGTCTTATTATCATAATTCATGAATTAATAATATTATTGAAAGTCATATATNAAATATATTTATTAAATATTAAAAATTTAACAATGAAAATAAAAACATAAAATATTTCCTTAAATCAATCGAGCCCTAATTTTGTTAAAGACAATAATTACACTATGGAAGCCTACTCTCTTTTTCTAAGACAAGCGAATCAAGAAGAGGCATTTTAGTCCAGCGATCCTCAAAGTTAGCCACACAGTGCTTCCCTGAAACTTGTGGAACAAAGCTAGGCCTAATCTCACGATCTTCTAATTTCTTCCAGTTGATTGGTGTAAACCACTTGTGGTTCTTTATCATTTCGCCGCCACGTGGCCCACTTCCAAGGCGTTTGCTGGGTTCTTTCTGTAACAGCTGAAGAAGAAGATTCATTATTCTCATAGTTACTTCCATTTTATATCAAACTAGAGTGTAATGGATGTAAGTAAATAGTGAATTTTACTTTACCCCTTTTAATAGTGAATGTGCCTCACTTGACAAAAACGGTGGAAGCTTGATCTTCTCCAATATTATCTTTTCCTGGCTCTTTTGTCTGTTTCTACTTGTAAAAGGAAGCTGCAATTGAAAAGCCCATGATTAGAGAAATGTAAGTATAAAGATGAGGATATGATATGATCCTAAATTGGAGAACTACACACCATTAAGTCATTAACTAGCAATCTCACTCTACATTTTTAGAATTTTCATCCATCGATCTTGGGTCTCTTAACAAAACATATTGTTCAAAGTTCACTTACTATTTCCTGAAGAAATATGAATTTCATGCAGACCAAGGACACAAACCGTTACTCAAGTATAGCTATATTATAAGTGTTTCAAGCAAAAAACACAGATGCAGAGAAATTGGAAACCCCCCCTTATAATAGAAAGGCTATTTCAGTGATGATTTTGTAGGGACATTCTATGGAATATTCGAGTGTTTTCGACAGTTTATTTAAAGGAAATATTTTTACATATTTTAAGAAAGGTCCAACTTAATACATACCAACAACTCAAACCCTTTCAGTCATTACATCTACTTTTTTTTTTTTTTACTTTGAGATTCGTACAAATCAGATTTGCCTAAAAAAGTAGCTGTAACGGCTGAGAGCTCAAATGTTTCAACATCCAAACTCTTATTTCCTAAAAGCTATATGTCCAATTATTTTCATATTAGAAAACCAGTCAATGTGTCTTCAAGATTATTAGGTCAATCTATCAAGCAATGCAAGCAGTGAATGCATCACCTTTAATTAGAAAATTCTTCTGATTTTTTTTTTTCAAAAAGAAACTATGCAAAGTGCAAACACTAAGCTATACCAAGTAATAGATGCATGCAAACACAATTCATAGATAATTCATAATTAGATACTAACCTTCCCTGTAAGCATTTCAAACAGCAGAATCCCCAAACTCCACCAATCAGCTGCCTTATCATGTCCTTTCCCCAAAACAATTTCAGGGGCCATATATTCTAAAGTTCCACACATAGAATATGACCTACCATTATTCTCCTCAAATTGCTTAGCCAGCCCAAAATCTGTCACCACCACCTGAAACACAAGCATGGAAATATATAATTCATCACATAAGGCAAAAAGTCCTTTTAAGAGCAAAAGAGACAAGTTCATGTATGTGAGTGATCTTACATGGCCATATGCATCCAAAAGAATATTGTCAGGTTTAAGATCCCTGTGCATTATGCCATTTGCATGCAGGTAGGAAACAGCAGAAACAATCTCTGCAGTATAGAAGCGCGCCAAATCCTCCCTGAAAGAAGGAGGCACGTCTTAGTAAAACAGCTCTATATATACACACACTTGATTGTAATGGTACGTCAAAACTTCATTTTGGTTTTCAAACTATAAGGTGAGTTTAGTTTTGGTCCTCAAACTTTTTCATTTGTTTCACTGTTAGTCCAAAATATAATTTCATCTAGTTTTTGTCGTTATCTTTGAAATAGATACTTGACCCCAGACGATTTTTCTCTTATAAGTCCTCCTAATAAGTGAATTGGCAGAGAGAGAAAAATCTTCTTTCTTAAAAAGAAAAATCAACCACAAATTTATTTCAACTGTCCATGTCAGTGAAACTAGAAGAAAGACAAAATCATGTTTTATACAAATGGTGACACAAACGAGAAATTTTGAGGACCAAAGCAGAGTTCAAACTATAGTTCAAGGATCAAAATGAGACTTTGACCTTAATGATATGTCCACAAAATGCAGTAATATCAACACACCGGAATAGGCCTTGGCGAGAAAGCTGAAAGAAAAGGGGACCTCCATTCGCGAAATCCAGTAAAAGATACACCCTATTTTTGGTCTGCAAAGACTAAAATAAGGTCATAATTCTGCTGCTAATGTAAAAAATAGTTTAGGCAAAACATAATTAAGCAGAATAGAATTACATGAAAGGCACATCTAAGGCGCACGATGAAAGGGTGATTCACTTTTTTCAATATATCCACCTCAGATTTCACATTTTCGATATGATTTCTCTGTATGATCTTGTCCTTTCGCATGACCTTCATTGCATAAATATCTGATGTTCCTTTCTGCCTTACCTGGTACACCTTACCAAAAGAACCTTGCCCAACAAGTTTCAAAACCTCAAAATCCTCAACTCCTACGTACACAGTACTCTCATTCTCATGCTTCAAGCACATATCATTGAGTTGTTCATTGGATTTCTCTTCCTTTAATTCTTCTACTGAATCTGGATCATTGAAAGTCTTTATAGATTTCTCAGAACAGAGTTCGTTGGAGGCATGAAGAGAAGCAACAGGACCAAACACATCAGAGAAATCGGAATCAATAATGCAATCAGAAGGGAAAGCAATCAAAGCATGCACATTATTAGGTGATTCAATCATTGGAAGAATCAATGGATTCATCGGGAAAGGCTTCTCATATAGTTGTGGGGATACCATGATGACTCTTTAATAAGTTTAGGATAATTAAGTGAATTAATACTATAATACAACACTTGGAAGCAAGCAAACCAAAATCCAGAAAAAGAAGTTGTTTGTGTTTCCCTGTTTAAAGGAAACAGTGGTGGATTCAGCAATAATACTTGTTGAACACATGAAGATATCAGCTTGTTGGTGCTGTAAATTCAAGACAAAACATTGTGTAAGTTCAAGTTATATAAATTATAGAAGTTAAATATTGCGAAATAAGATAACATCAAAATATATCATTTTAACAACTTAAACCCAGAAGAAGAAGGATTAAACGATAAAATTAGAGTAAGATTGTGATTGAAAACGAACTTCCACACCATCGAACATTAGCAAACGCTAAAACTCCATGAAAGAACACACCAGGAAGATCAAATTTCAAACATAACTAGCATATATAGAACGATCAATCAAAAAGATTCAACGAAGAACAAGTCCTCTATATATATATATCTACTTGACAAGCTAGCTCAGATTAGTAATAGTGAACAACGAAATCAAGCGCGGAATAGAATAGTGATTAATGATTCAAACCGAAAACAAAATTACAAAAACAGAACGAAACCCAAAATCAAAGAAAAATCGTTGATAACACTCACGTTGAGAGAAAAGCAGAGAAGGCAAGAGAAGAATGCTTAAGCCATCTAGAAAATAAAATAAAACGGTTATATAACAAAATAACAAACTGATTTTGCGGCTGCGTTTTGCCGCATCAACGTGAATAACTTCAAAGACGGTTTGATTGGATGTCACGTGGTACACGTGGCGTGATTTGATTGGGCCCGTTGACTTGGTTGCGTTTGGGGTCACTAAGTGGTCAACCTAAAGCAAAAGCAAAGACAACGTACGCAATTGATTTATACCATCATCTTTTTTTTTTT
>QANZ01013571.1:61262-110760 GCA_003254925.1 Chamaecrista fasciculata
CACTCACTCTCCCATATGAGGTAATTTCAAATTGGTCCTAAATATTTTATTTATTTTAGATGAGTCTTACATATTTGTATAATTTCTCAAATTGGTCCCAAACTTACTCTTTTATCAATATAAAAATTTAATATAATCTTCAACTTTAAATCAATTCAAACGTTACATGCATATTGGCGTGCCCCAAGCCCCTAGTATATTATATGGCTAAACTCCTTTATGGTTGGTCAAAAATAGTAAATTAAAAAATTAAAAAAGAAAAAAAATCACCACTCTCTCTCCCCACTCACTCTCTCCACTTCTTTAAAAAAATACAAAAAACAATTAAAAATTAAAAAATGCTACCACTCTCTCTCCTCACTCACTCTCCCCATATGAGGTAATTTCAAATTGGTCATAAATATTTTATTTATTTTAGATGAGTCTTATATAATTTTATAATTTCTCAAATTGGTCNATATTTTTATAATTTCTCAAATTAGTCCCAAACTTACTCTTTTATCAATATAAAAATCAATTCAAACATTACATGCATATTAGCATAAACAGCACGCCAAGCTTCTAGTTTATTATATGAACCTAGATACTAGCTACTACTTTCTTGTTAAATATAGACTTAAATCTCTAAAATATTATCAAAAAGTTCTTTTAAACAAAATTAAACTCAATAAATAATATATATTTTAATCATTGCTGTTAAAAGCTTTTTAAAAAGTATAAGTTGTCACATCAACTATATAAACACCAAGCAGGCTCTGATTTTGATAGTAAATTAGAATCTTCCAATCATAAGAAAACTCCAAAAATGAAAAAAAGAAAGAAAAAAACACCATGATCATCGGCACCAACTTGTCTGGAGTGTTGTTAAGGTTTAAACAATGTCAACCATATTTGAGTTAAGGGTTTCATAGTGAAGGTTAAAAAGTAATGTTATTACTAAGTATAAATGTCATTATTTAAACTATGATTTTATCCATTTCTCAAGACAAAGTTATAAAAATGTTAAAACGATTTTTCCTTCCAACACTATTATTTGTCTTAATTTGAAATGAAAGCCAACATGAGTTTGCTTGTCAGATGCTATCATTGTTGATCCTTCCATTTTTTTTATTAAAAACAAATCCAGATGCCTATTTTGCATAATTGCATAGATTGATGTGACATTTTTAGTTCAATGACATGATAAAAAAATTAAATTAATGAATCATCAAAAATATTGATAACAGGCCCAATAATCAGGAGGCCCAACTGGTTGAACATGTCCTTGATCCAGCAAGCTATGAGTCCACCAAATGGACCGCTTAGGCATGAACGCCTCATACTACTTCATCAGGTGTGGAGGCCCACAATCGTGGAGGATGTAGACGCCCACACTTCAACAAATAAGGAAACATTCCCTGAATCAGCCAGAAGCCAATCAAGGATCGACCAAGATCCACTATCAATCAAGGTAAATCACTCAGGGATCCTTTCCCTCGATAGCGCCTTAGCCATCAAGGCACCTTTCACAGAAAAGGAAGTTACGTGGGAGCCAAGGATCGCAATCAGATCAGCCATGATCACAGTCAAGTATCCAGGCATTTATGGCAAGATCACGCCAGATCACCTTCAACCCGTACAAAAGGGTAACCCTTCACACTGGAAAAAGGTACGCACTCTGACTAGTCTATTGAGATTATCGTGCTCAACCCTTTAACTAACTTAAGCATCGGAGGTGAATTGCAGGGTCACCCCTGTGTGTTCATCGACTTACAGGCGACTTCCGATTGTCTCACCGAACCAGGTAATGACCCCGGCACTAAATATTTTTTAAGTGACATTTATTTATACATTTCCTCAGCTAAAGACGAATATATTGATACGTAAAAATATTAAATTATGTTTTATGCTGTTTGAAAATGATATTCTTAGAAATTAATACCAAGTCAGTAAATTGAAATACCATTAAGTTTTTTAATTAAGGAAAAAAAATACTTTTTTAGTTCTCAATCCTTACACCAACTATCAATTTCGTTTCCAATTGTTTTATGGCTAATTTCATTTCCATTGTTTCACATTTTGATCAATTTTATCCTTTGACAAACTTTTTTCAATAAATTAACAACATACTTCATTTTTTTTAATAAAAGTTAGAATTTGAATTTTTTTCTTCTATTAATTTTACTTTACGTGTCATTAGTTACGTATATTTGTCATTAGCAAAGAATAAAATGGACTCAAATAGTCAAATGTGAAACATTATAGATGAATTTGATCAAAANGACATTTTTTTGTTCAATGACAGCATCTGACAAGCAAAATAGTCATCTGGGTTTGCTCACAAAAATATTAGAGACAGAATTGATAGTTAATATAAAGTTTGGAGACTAAAATAGTATTTTAACCTTAATTTTATTTAATTTTTAAATGAGGTGGATGTCGTGAGAGGATGAGGATAATATATTGAAGATTTTAATACATGGGACCCATCTGATGCCACCTCATCAATATTGAGCTTTAAATGTAATGTAACCGTCGCCGACTTGACTAGTAACTGCACAGTGCAAAAAACAAGAGAGAGAGAGAGAGAGAAAGGTGAAAGAAAGCAGAACAAAATTCAATGCGAAACGAGCTGAGAAGAAAGAGAATATGGTGATGAGCTAATTCTCTGGTTTTTGGTCTCAGAATTAGCTCCAAATCATTTTTCTTCCATAGAAAGAAAAAGATGAAGAAGAAGAAGATGATGGTGATGGTGATGATGATGATGCTATCAAAGTGTCTCTCTGTTTCTCCTCTCTCATTGTTCTTTGGTCGTAAACTTTGCGGCAAAGAAAAGATTTCTCTTATTTTGTCTCTGTCTCTCTTCAACTTTCCAGACAGGTTCGTTTATTATTTAGTCCCCACACCTTTATATATCATTCATTCAATCATTACACATCATTGTTGACCTAGCTAGCTAGCTAGCTATCTTACATATATATCTCATCAAGCTTCTTTCTGCTGGATTTCTTAGAATTTGCATCCATGTGTTTCTCCAATGTAATGTTTTAGCCTTTTAGGTATTCGTTCATTGCTATTTTTTTCCCTCTTTTATTTTCTTAACGGCGCCGATTTTCTTAGTCGCTGAGAGCTGTAAATTATGATCCGATCTCCACAACAAACTAAGGTATCGTGATTAGAGAACCTTTGTTTTACATGTGAATGAGTCTTTTCTTTTCTTCTTGAACTTAGATTTCCATTTTTTTTTGGTTAGGATTATTTTAATTTTATTGTGGTGGCCTTCCATCATACTTGAACGAAGTTTAGTATACTATTTTTATATGGTGAATCAATTTTCTGGTGGAGTTCTCTTCGTTGGATATGACATAAATTCAACTGTAGAATCGTTCGTACTTTGATAAATTATTTAAAGTATTGAAACGCGTATCACGAAGTACCTAATTCTAATTGTGTAGGGTTTTTGTCGTCTGTTCATTTTCTATTCCCCTTCTTTGTCGTTTATAAACTAAAATAGTAAATGTCAAATGATTATCGACGACATATTTGCAAGTTCTTTTTTTTGGCTATGACGTCTTCGCTACTCAGAGGTGGCTTTTCGAATTTCACTGGTATTTCTGTTATTTTGTTGTCTATGGAATATGTAATCAATGTTCCGGCACGTAGTATATGATATATTATGGTGATTCTAGACTGGTCGAGATAATCTTTATGACAAGTTAAGGGCAAGTCTTCATTCTTTCTTATTTCAACTTATTAATCCAGTTTCTTTGCTCATCAGCATCTTGAAGTTCTTTCATCTACCAAAAATAATAAATGATATTTTCTTGATACAAGCTGAACTTATTATTATTGTCTGATGTAGAAATTGAGAGGGCCAGCTTTAGTTTTATTCATCCAAAAATGTTGTTTTGCGGATGAACGTGGTATTTGAGTTTGAGATCCACTTCTGTGCCAAATATCTTGTCGAAACCAACCTTTGGAGCCTAATTCATTAGTACATACTTGGGGTACGATGACGGGTGAATTGGCTACTAAACTTCGACTTGTTAGATGTCCAAAATGCAGGCTGGTCCTTCCAGAATTTCCACATTATGATGTTTACAAGTGTGGTGGATGTGGCACTACACTTCAAGGTGAAGATTCTTTGATACTGTTCTTGGTGTCTTACTCTCTTGCAAAATTGTTGAAACAAATTATTTTTCTGGTATGGTTTAATCTTCTGTATTGTTACTGAAGTTCTTATCTACTGTTGACGGGTCTCTCCACTCTTGTTTTTGTGCTATTTTCATGGATATCCAATTAAGCATATGAGGGTACTGATTATATATACCTCTTTCAGTTTTGAAACTGTAACTTGAATCCTTTCATTACTCTTTGTACAGCTAAAAGACGAAAAAGTGAGACTGTGAACTCAGAGTCCAGCTCAAATGAAAGCAAAGCAACTCCTAGAAACTCATCGGATCTTGTTTCTGAGGATGATCAGTGCAGCAAGAAAGAACAGCTTACTTTTCCTCAGGAGGATGTTGAGAGAAGAAAAGCAACTAATTTTTCCTCAGGAGAATGTTCCTTGGATAAAAACCGTATACAAGCTCAAAATGAAAATGGAGAGCAGCTCGAGACTTCTAATTTATCAGATGAAGATTTGGAAAATAAGACGGATCCCAATACATATTCAGGTATTGAAACCAATCAAGATGAGGAATCCAACAAGGGTCATTCAACTGATCTGATTCAGTGTGCAATCGAGGCCAATGATGCAAATTTGCAATTAGCAGAAGGGTCAAATAGCGGAAGCTTGTTATCAGAGGGAGCAAGAGAAGAGTTAAATTCTGCATCGAATAGAGAAAATGCCAACCATGAAAAATCAGCTCTACCAATTGCAAAACCTCAAGTTGACATTGCTGGAGTTTATTCTACCAAAAGCATAAGTGCTGAGAAGCGAAGCATCTCACGTATTACTCCTTTTATTAGTGAAGAAGATACTACATCTGATAATCATGGATTATCTCTTACCGAAGAACTAAAGCAAGCACAGTATAGTATTAACCTCAGCTTCGAACGCGTTGGATCTACGGATAAATCTGCAGCTGCAGAAGTGATAAATCTTAGTTCAGAGCTTCGTGATACAGTTGGAGAGTTGTCTAATTCCCCAACCACTAGAAGCTCTCATGCCTATGATGGCAGCTCCTCTTCATATGATGGAATGGACGAGCAGATCCCCGACTACCAACATCCAAATCCATCAGACAACACTAGAAGCGTTGTTGATGCTGTTTCTGAAGAAATTTCTGGTGAAAGGCTTAGAAGGGTAAAAGACCTTGTTCATAGCATGTTATATGGAGTTACATATTCAGGTATTGAAACCGATCGAGATGAGGAATCCAACAAAGGTCATTCAACTGATCTGATTCAGTATGCAATCGAGGCCAATGATGCAAATTTGCAATTAGCAGAAGGGTCAAATAGTGGAAGCTTGTTATCACAGGGAGCAAGAGAAGAGTTAAATTCTGCATCCAATAGAGAAAATGCCAACCATGAAAAATCAGCTCTACCAATTGGAAAACCTCAAGTTGACATTGCTGGAGTTGATTCTACCAAAAGCACAAGTGCCGAGAAGCGAAGCATCTCACCTATTACTCCTTTTATTTGTGAAGAAGATATTGCATCTGATAATAATGGATTATCTCTTACCGAAGAACTAAAGCAAGCACAGTATAGTATTAACCTCAGCTTCCAACGTGTTGGATCTACGGATAAATCTGCTGCTGCAGAAGTGATAAATCCTAGTTCAGAGCTTAGTGATACAGTTGGAGAGTTGTCTAATTCCCCAACCACTAGAAGCTCTCATGCCTATGATGGCAGCGTCTCTTCATATGATGGAATGGACGAGCAGATCCCCTACTACCAACATCCAAATCCATTAGACAACACTAAAAGCGTTGCTGATGCTGTTTCTGAAGAAATTTCTGGTGAAAGGCTTAGAAGGGTAAAAGACCTTGTTCATAGCATGTTATATGGAGATACTAAAGCACGCCAACACTCTATGGAAATTTTGTTGGATTTTCCCAGCGGAAAGCATCCTGTCATGAAAGCAGCAGATAGAGAGGAGTTCACATCCAAAATGCATTTTCATCAGAGTGGCTCTCAATCTGGCTATGAGAGTGGCAGCCCATCAAATCAATTACTTGATGAGCCATATAACGGTCCAACCTCCCTTCCATCTGACTCATGTGAGGACCCTGACCAGGAGAAGATGAAATTGTTGAAAATGATATATGAATTGCAGGATCAACTCAACAGAACCAGCTTTTTGAAAGGGGAAACAAATGGAAGATTGTCCCAAAACTCCTCTTATAAGGGAAAGCATATTCCTTCATACCATACCCATGAGTACCCTAGGCATAATGGAAGATGCAGTCATGGAATCAACTGGTGCCCGAGGCATACAATTTCTCTGAAACCTTGTTCAGCTGAGGCAACAAGTAGTGCACACCAAGTTGATCTTTCCTGCTGTCACTGCTATCCCCAGGAATGGCAATATCCAGCACAGTTGCCTCAACATTTTATTCGCCAGCATGAAGGGTTATGCAGGTGTCATTCTGGACACAGTTGTTACTCTAATCATGATTTTCATCCTGTTAATCCACAATATTTCATGGGTCACTCAAAACCCCCATTATGTGGCTGTGAAACAACATCTGATGATCAGAGGCATCGGGCAACTCATGAGGTGAAGAAATATCTCAGGGAGAAACAGAATTTGGCACATGTCCGGCCGGTGGCAGGTGGGGCTCCTTTTGTCACTTGTCATCATTGCTTCAAGCTGCTGCAGATGCCTGCAGATTTTCTCCTTTTCAAAAGGGTATACCATAAACTAAAATGTAGTTCATGCTCAGAGGTTCTCAAATTTTCGCTGGTGAACAGAAGTCATATTGTTTCTTACACACCACCAAATGAACTTAATGACCAAAGCAAGGTAGTAAGTGGAAGCAATCAGCCTTCAGAGTCTTATACCAGCAATGTCCATTCTTCACAAGCGGACCCCGTTTCATATTCAGATGATTTTGGACTTTCTGCCTCTAAAAGTCTCTCCTCCGAAGGAGCCCTTTCTCTGACAGAATCTCATCCCCCACGTAGCAGTGAATATGATCGCAGTGTCTCCCATGGTATCTCTGAGCCTATGACAGAGAAAGAGAAGATTGCTTCAAGGAATTCAAGTTCAAGTGAGACTCCAGTGGAAACAATTGAATCAGCCAAACTTGTCTCCACTGTGTTTGTGTCAGAACAAGCATCATCACAAAGTGAGGCTCAGCCACCCCCACCACCACGAAACTCACCACTCCATCAACTGATGGGTTATACATCACCAAGTCAAGTGGTTAGAGGTATTCAGTTCATCAGGTGAATGTAACCTCATAACCAAAAGGGGAAACAATGTGGTTCATGGAAGAGAAATGCAATTCTCAGGAACTATGAAGTTAGACGGTCTGTCAAGTGCCAGGATTTTGATGATACTATCAGAATTTGAGATACAGTGACGTATTATGCACTGGACTACAATGTGCCTCTGTGAGAATTTTCACGCAAATCAAAATCTGTTACATTACACAATTCGGTTGGCGCTATCCAGATCAGTGAGTAATTACCATTGCTTGTAATTTATTAAGTTGTGCTAATCCCAACTTTACCTTCCCACCTCTGCCATCAAGACGCCTTTTGATTTGTGAGAGTAGTTTTGTATTTTATGGAGTTTGTATAATAAGCATGAGCAACACATGGCATCGTAAAAACACAATTATTTATTTAATTGAGAATAGCTACACCAAGTGGAAATCTCAACATAAAGTCCAGATGTAATCTAAGAAACATTTTCCTATTTCCTTTTTTTATTAGCAAAACATTTTCAGGGAGGCTCTAACCCAAGTTAGTATCATTTAAGACCAAGGGTAAGAATGAAGCCAGTATTTTTATTTTCTTTTATACATTTTTACAAATATCCTATGACTTACTTAGCTTCCTTGAGTAGTAATAAAACTGGTACATCCTTACTGCTGACATTGGGTACATCTAGATTCTCAACAACTCATGGGTAAATATCTATATCTCTATATTTGCTTCTTTTATTGGAGGCAATGGAGATCCTCTGATCCTGAAGCATATTCAAATTGGGAGCCAACAATCGTGTATAACGGTCAAAATACAAGAGCTGCTTCAGGAGCAATGCGAATTCTCGAGGAAACTTTAATCCATATGATTCGCTCACCTGAACCTGGGGTAGGTAGAAAACATAAATAGTGTCAGACTTTCCATAATCAAAGTGCCACTGTAAAATATTACTAATTTGCTACGTTTCCTGTATAGACGGGTAGAAGATGCTGCTCATACTTATGGCACGCACAGTTTGTTTTCAACTAAGGAATGCCACAATGTCTTTTATGATCCTACTTCAACCTGAAAAATTCTCATGTTTATTTTAAACAATATTGTCTGATAAAAAAATCTTAGACAATACTGCAATGTCTTTTTCAGTTGAAGGAAAATTCCTTTCGGCCAGTCATAACAACCAAAGACAGTATTTGAAGTTATTGCAAACATGCAAACCAACACATCCTATGGCCATATCAAAGAAGTTGCAAACATACCCTAATTCCCATGGTAATTCTTGAGCTTAGTAAGTAGCAAATACTCTAGCATAATCCACTAAAAGTACCGTTCTTAGACACATTTATACTAGCTTACAAAACTGTGATAAGTCTAATTGGTTCAAACTAAAATAGCTTACCACATCAAGGAAGAGTGCATTCATCTGCCTCTCATCAACTACTATATTAGCAGAAACAGCAGTTGCAGTGGTAGTTGTCCCACTTCTAGTTGCCACAACTATTTCAGTGTCCAAATCCTGCACTTAAAGTAAACAATAACACTTCAACCAGGTTTGGGGTAAGTTATATGTATGGTTTCGACTAAATGATGGAATTTATGGTCAGAACAGAGGGAAGGCCACCATTCTAGTAGGAAATTTTTGTCCACTAATAATATACTAATAAGTAATAACTGATATAAAGGGGATTTTATATTAACCCAACTTGGCAAGACATTTTTCATAACTAAACATTAAATTGACCTATATGCCTAATGATGCATAAATGCTTGCACAAACACACACACATATAAGTTACAGTACTTGCCTTAATTGATGAGAATACTTTTTCCAGATCCCTGGCAAAGGCTTTAGAATTAATATCTTTGTTTGTAGCACCCATTTCGATTAAGGCAGACGCCATTGAGTCATAATCTTCAATGCCAATGGATCCCAAGAATACTTCCATAGCAGCCCATGTTTTGGGAGATATACGTCCAACAATTCCTGTAAAGAGAGTACGTTGAAGAAAAAAGTTGTCTTTTTGGTATGGATGCCCAAACCCATTATCCCTAAATTGCTTTTAATGAATAATGACAAAAAGAAACTTCATCCGCTTGATGTACACCTGAGAAATTTTGAATAATTAACCCAACAAATGATAATTTCACGGTTGTCTTTATTTGTTTAAGATAATATGTCCATGGCCACATGTATCTTTAAATCACGTTTTTCACAGATCCCTCCTGTTTCAATGATCTGAACTTCGTAAGTTAGACCAGTTCAATGATCACACTCACATTATTTAGGGATGACTTGAGTAAGCGGAACTACACCTCAGAAGACCAATAGCTAATGCTAGTGATGAAATCAAAGAATAATGAAGGATTCCCTAGAAAACTTACATTTCAAATAGAATGTATAGATCTAATTTGAGAAATTTATTAAATTACATATGGAAAACTCACCCCAGAATAGAACAGAACTAAAGTATAACTATCCATAAATCATGCACATCAGCACATTGAGAATAGAAGCATACCAAAGTCAAGAAACCCAATTCGGCCATCACGTAGAAGCCACAGATTGCCTGCATGAACATCTGCATGGAAGGACTCACATGCAAGCAAACTTCCAAACCTGAGAAAACATTTTTTACCAAGACACAAGTTTATATCATTACAAATATAAATTTCGAGAATAAAATGGGAAAACATAAGGAATTGGTTGAAAATAGGTTTCTGAAGTCATACCAAACATTAAGAGCAGTTATAAGGCTGTTTTCTGGATTTGAGACAAGAGAACTTATGGAATCCAGGTCAGTTAGTGGAACTCCATACAGTCTCTGCATGGTTAAAACACGTCTTGTGCTGCAGAATTTATAGACTTTTGGAGCTGTTGCTTGTCCAGTGAGTCCCATGGCTTCCAGGTATCTTCTGAAAGCTTCAATATTTTCAGCCTCCTTGTAAAAGTCAACTTCTTCAAGCATAGATTCTCGTATGTCTTTGACAATACCAACCTACTGAAAGGATGCTCACATTACAACAGAGTTCTCACCACTAAGATTCACATTGATGAAATCACTACTGACAAAGAAAAATATGTGAAGAGTAGAAGTTTAAAATTCCATTTCATGAAAAAGAAAGAACTATGAAGTCAGAAAAAGTGACAAGAACAAATATGCCAAACGAACTGGCAACATGGTTCAGGTTTCAGAATTTACTTAAGTGGTGTTTAAGAGGATAGCTAAAAAAATTTAATAAAATGTGTACAGTAGAAAATATAAGCACATAGAATGTGTCAGCACAAATCCAGAGAAGCTGGCCATATAGTTTATACCAGTGATGTCCGGCTTATTTCAGGATTCAAGAACTCCAATATCCGAGCAACAACGTAAATAAAATTAAGATCTGCAACCAATATGTCCTTTATGCCTGGTTTTAAGACCTTTATAACAACATCCTCCCCTGAGCCCTTTAGCCTTGCACCATGAACCTAGATGTTATATAACAAAATTCAAAAGTGCATTAGTAGCCATGAATGTAATAGAAAATCTTGGAAGATAAAGATAGATATAAGCTGTCTACTTGTGCTATAGAGGCAGAAGCAAGGGGCGTTGGATCAACATATTCATAAACACTATCTATTGGTTTTCCCAGTTCCTCACGCAATATAGATTGGATCTCCTCAAAAGGAACTGGAGGAGCTCTGTCAAAGCAATTCTGGAATTCCTCCACATACTCAGGTGGAAACAGTGTGGGTGCTGATGCTATGAACTACAAAATGAAGTCAAGGTAGTCATTAGTATAAATGAAATAACTCTTAAGGCAATGATTGTTTCAAGAGAATAATCATAAGAAGTGGTTATAAAGTTTTTCTCTATTAATAACACAAACTAGGTGTTCTTTTCCCATTTTATTTTCAAAAGAGAGGGGGGTAGTGCGCATATCACTTCATACCTGACCTAATTTGATGTAGGTTGCCCCCATTCGTTCAAATAATCTCCTCAAATATAAGGGGGAAAGCAAACCAAGTTGCATTTCAGCTGGTAACCCAGATGATGAATTTGTTGACTACAAATGACGCAGCAAAGTTAATAATTCTGTCCATATTTGATAAAGTATAAAAATAAAAGTATTAGAAGACAACTAAATGTATAGACACTGAAATGTGCCAATGAAACAAAAGAAGATAAAGAATTGTAAAAGAAATTGTAAAGTGAACATCAGGTATCCCAAATTATGCAAAATCAAAATCATTGCCACTAAATTAAAAGGGGAGACAAAACACATACATCTCTTCTTTCATGACCTATGAGACATCATAAAGAAAGAATATCAGCCTACCTTCTGATATGGCACAGTGATAATTGATTTTTGAAACGTAGAGCATCCAAGAAATATAAATTAAAATTCCGTAGTAGTTTCACGTACAATCACTGACTAATGTAAAACCAATATTCTCAATTTGAAGAATGTAGGTACTGATCCATAGAATATGATTTGCTCAATGTACTGCCGCCAAAAGTCCAAAACCCAGTTTAAACAAGGTAATTGGAACCATGCTAGGCAAATCATGTCGCGAAATACACCTATAAAACAGTATGTTACCTTGGATAAATCTGCTAACCATTCTTGACCGACCCCAAGAAATGCTTGAATACCTTGAGCCACCCTAATGACACCACGAGGGCCCGTATTGATAGATGTCTGGACGATGTCTTCCACCAACTTTGGAAGGTTTTCAATGCTCTCTGAAGTAAAGACACAATTTAGTGGCGTCAACTCAAGGCTTCCAAGAGAAAACTTGATCATGACAAGTGCAAAAAATAAAAAACAATCAAGCACCAACAAAATTATAATTAGATCCCCAATTCTTTAGGAAAGCTCTGCACCATCAAGTTCTCTAGTGTATAGCAGTTATCCACCAACACTTAGATAATTAAATCCCTAATTCTTTGGTAATACACTGCATCAATTTATCTAGTGTCTAATCCAACATCAGAGCACAACTTGATAATCTAGCTGAGTCCAGAATTTGCATTAGGATCAATTAGATCCCAAAACAGAGAGAGGCAATCCCTAGGGAATCAGAACTTGTTAAAACTCATAACAGTAATTTCTTGTAACAGTAGTGAGGAAGAATTCAGCTCCAACAGCGAAAAGTTAGTTAACAGTACAGTGACAGAAATTCAGTAAAACCTCAGTAATTTTAAGCCCAGTTGAGTTGAAAATTACCAAAGAAAATCCAGAAAGAAAATCGAAAAAAAACCTTGTACTCGACGAGATGAGAAGCGATCCTCCTGAGCTTGGGCATAGCGAGCGTGTAAAGTGAAGCCCTTTGACTTAAAGTGAAGGTTAAGCTTCCTGAAGGAAGGAGATGAAGTTGAAGATGATAAATGATGATGATGATACAACAACAAGGGAAAACGTCCTCCTCTTAACCCTGAAATCGCCTTTGTCCCCATTGATTTCTTCGTCTACCTTCACTTTTTCTGCTTTTCTTTGGTATAACAGACTCTAAAGAGAAGAGAGAAGAGAACCGCTAATGTGTGCAAACGACGTCGTTTTCTCGCATGTGTGTAAAACCAAACAGTCAAGCACTTGCCAATGGCCACTTGCCACGTGCCACGCACTGACACGGACACGAGGAAGATATCGAGCGCAGAAGGAAGCGTGGAATGAAAGACGCCACGTGGCAGGTAAGTTGCTGTTAGTTTGTTAATTAGAAGATTTTTCCGCGGCAAATTATCGGTTTGTTACTTTTTTTTTGGCCAACTGTTACTTTTTTTTTTTGCTTCAAAGGTAGTAATTATTATCTTTTAATATTTCATTTTAACCTTAAATATTTGGATCAAATCAAAATATCAAATCTGATTCTAAATGTTTATATTTTTCAACAAAACTTTTAATTAAATCACTCAAATCGGTTTGAAATCATTTTTAAGCAAGTGGTTAAAAATAATTTGTTTAGTCAAACCAAAATAATAAATAAACGGTTTGGGTGGTCGGTTTGAGCTGTTAAAAAATTTATTTATTGTTTCTATTAATTAATTATAAAATTAGAAAGAAAAAAATAGTGTTTAGGAGTACTTAGTAAAATTTATAGAATACATAAAAAATGACAAATAAGATTAGAGATTTGAAAAAATAAAAATGTAAAGACTAAAGAATAATAGTTAATTATTGACTAAAGTGATAAACTTTTATAATTCAATAAGATAACATAATTAAAAATATGATAAAATTAAATTATTATAAAAAAAATTAGTAATTTTTTATTAAATGTAATCACATATAACACAATAGAAGTAAAAAAAAATATATAGATATATTAGCGGTTGAGCGGTTCGGTTCGGTTAAATCTATGTTTAGATTGTTAACTGAACCAAACTATTCAATTTTAATACACTTTTAACCTAACCAAACCGTTCATTGGTCGGTTTAGTTCAGTTTTTGCTTCGATTTGATTTGGTCAAATCGACTTGGTTCGATTTTGAACACCCCTATCGTCGTCCACTTGTGCAACCACTGGTATAGGTCCTATCAACTTTTTTTTTTTTTNCAAAATTGACAGTTGATGTAAAGCTTGGGGATGAAATTGACAGAAAAAAAAGATTGGGATGAAATTGACAGTTTGTGTAAAGTTTGGGGACGAAGTTGACGGCAAAAAAATTTGGGGACAAAATTGACAATTGATATAAAGTTTTGGGACGAAATTAGTACTTTTTAAAAAAAAAAAAAATACTCATTATCAGAGTTGTTCGGAGTTTTGACTTCGTTATAGAGGCGCAGTTTTTTATTTATTTTTTCTTCTCTTTATCTTTCTATTTTCTTCTCTATTCTATCTATACAAAATAAATTTTAAAAAAAATCAAATTCACGATTAGGTTATATATGAACTAAATTTATAACAAAACAAATTATAGAATTTATTAAATAAAAATAATTATAAAACCATCCACATCAAATATTAAGAAAATTAACTATAATTTCTTAAATAAAATGTAATTATACTAAATTTAAAAATATGTAAAGGTTTCCTAAATATTTTCTACCCTAGTTGATTTGCCTCCTCAAATTCTATAACTAATAAATAATAAAATCTTAATTATTGAAAATAAATTAGACATGGCTATCTCACTAGGTTGCTTAAGCAAGGTCGGAGGTTCGAATCCCGCCTTGTGTATGCAGCAACCAATTGGCTAGCGACAAACCCTTAAATGGAGCACAAATCTGAGAAGATTAGTCCTTAGCACGTCAGGATACTTGGAAACCAAAAAAAAAAATTAGACATGGCCATCTCTTTAATAATTTTTGTAAAATATAACTTTCGCTGGGTTACGGTAAGTCGGTAACACGAGTCGTGGAATAGTCTACCGATTCCTCCTCTAATCTTAAATCTTTATGTGATCTCTCGCGGCAATGTTTCAATCTATCTATGATTTTCTCAAACTCGCAAACTCGCGCGTGACACTCAAGCACTAGCTGCATTCTTCGTTCCTCAATTCCTGCATTCTTCAGTCAGTTTTGTATCTCCAGGTCCAGAATTGAAAAATTCTTCACCTCCTACTGCATTAAGTTCGTGGATGAAATACTCGTGCGTTTTGGTTTCTGAAAGTTTGTGATTTCTTTCTCGTTTACTTTTTCTTCTCTTGTTTGAGCTTATCAATCAGGGAATTGAATTCATCCCCGCTGTTATGGGAGGGTTTTAACCGGAGAGGAAGTGAATGCCAGTAGGGCTCCAGCTTACTGGGTATGTCAGTGCTTTCATTTTATGTCTTTGTTCCTTTTGCTATGCTTCAACTTAGTTAAGTGTCGCTCGTCTTGATTTTTTTTAATTCGTTGACCAATTGAATTTGTTTTTTCTAATGCTATTTTATTCAATCCCGTTCAGTTTGAATTTATGATTGATTGATTGATTTAGTTGTTGGCTTATATTATCATTTGAGAGTCGAAGTCTAAATGGTCAATTTGAAATTCTTGTGGCTGTAGGAGTTAATTTTGCTTTGTTTTGCCAGTGGTGACCAGTATGGGTAGACGAAAGCAAAGTAGACCACATCGATCAGGAGAAATAATACTCGATACCCTTGCAACTGCTGGGGCAGATGAACAGAAAATAGTGGAAACAGGGGGAGAAGCAAAGGAAGATTTTGGTGAAATTGATAAACCCTACTTTGTGGAGGTTGATAGGTCCAGTTGGTTATCAAATGCACACCTTGATATTTCTGAAGTTGTTCTAACTAATTTGAATTTGAGAGAAGGTTTTTCCGGTTTCAAACTTTCCGAGGACTTTTTTCAGGATTTCCAATATTCTTTAAGATTTCGGGTGTCTAATGTCAATCAATACCTTGGTCGAATTAAATTAGGCCATTGGCCTGTATTGGCTTATACTGATATTCATCTAGAGTTTGTAAAAAGAGTAACCATTGATCATATGGAAACATGTACAGTGCTGTTATCTGGGGTTTTTGATGGGCCTGATGAAGGTATCTCCGCTCTTATTCACTTGGCAAATATGAAATTTTTTACGCTGAGGCCAGTTCTTGGGATTAGATTTTCTGAGGACATGTTCTCCCTTAGGTTAAGGGTTGAGATACTAAAGAGTGCCTTTGATGCATGTGAATCACTTCTAGACAGTTCCAGACAACTGTGGAAAAAGAGTATGATGAATGTCATGTCTTGGCTACGTCCTGAAATAATGACATCAGAAATTAGATACGGGGTTGATAGCTATATCAAGATGGAAGTTGATCGGCAGACAGAGGTAGGAGACAACACTTCCAACACCAGGAAACGTGTGAGGTTTGACCCTGCAGGTTTCTATGAAGCCATTAGGCCTTCAAAGTAAGTCTAACATTGTTTTTGGTCATGCTCTCGAACTTGATGATAACAAAGAAATGATAGTGATAATTATGGTGATGGAATACTCTTAATTTTAAAGTTTTTTTTTTCTGGATATCATTTGTACAGATCAGAACCAATGCTTCAAGATGACATACCAGACTTACTTCCTGAATTGAGACCATATCAGAGGCGTGCAGCTTTCTGGATGGTAGAAAGAGAGAGAAAAAGATCAGGAGGCCAGGGGGACACAGAGAGAAGTCATTTTTATTCCCCTTTATGTGTGCCTGTGGATTTTATTGACACAAGTTCTAAAATGTTCATTAATCCATTCAGGTAGGATTTTATGACGTGACCTTTTTGTTAGATAGTTCAAATCTCAGCGAACCTTGTGTGTGTGTGTCCACACCTTTGCCGATTTTTCTTTTCTCATGCTGATTTGATTTACATATGGCTTCAGTGGAAATGTTTCCTTGTACCCAGAGACTTCGGCCCCTTATGTGTTTGGAGGAATTCTTGCTGGTAGGTCACAACTTTTTCTACATATGTCAGTTATTTTGTTATGTAATTATAGGAATCTTTGAGACTTTAATTTCAGAAGGTGCTTGAGATTTTATTGTGGTAATGTAGGCTCCATCCCCATGATCATTTTCAACGAATTGGCCTTTTTAAAGTAAATTTATTGCCTGATAAGTAACATCCGGAGCCTAGAGACTGTGAGATACCAACATTAATCTACTGAAACTGATATTATCATTTTTTCTGTGCATTTAAAATCCTGTCTATTGGTTTGTTTATCCAACCATATTGGCATGCAAATTCTTGTGAAATGAGCGCCAACGGTTGTCAAGAATCAACTCAACCAGAAAGCCCGAGGTGATTGGTGCAGGCCCACAACTAGTTTTCAATAATATCTTTGACATGTCTCTTCATGTAAAAGTCCCTTGGGCTCAAAAAGTGTGGACAAACTACAAGACTACATTTCCAATAAAATCATGAAATTTGAATTAATTTTGCGCATAATGGAGATGTTGAGGAATAGAAGAACATTGGAGCCTCAGGACTATGCCTGCCTTCTATACTTCGAAGCTTCCATTAACTTTTTCCATAGGATGGGATATTGTGTGTAACTGAGTAGACTAGTTTCTTTCTGAATTCTTAGGGGTATTAGTTTGATGGTGAAGTTTCTATGTTAACTATATGGATAATCTGTCTGTTTTTTATGGTTAGTATTGTTGTGTGATATATTTTTTTTTTCCTTTTAATGTAACAGACGAGATGGGCTTGGGAAAAACTGTTGAGCTGCTTGCTTGTGTCTTTGCTCATAAGAGATCGGGATCTGAAAGTGACATTATTGTTGATTCAGAGTTTCAAGTTAATGGTGATCATAAAGTGAATTTTAAAAGACTCAAAAGAGATCGTGTGGAGTGCATATGTGGCGCTGTCAGTGAAAGTCTAAAATATAAAGGTCTATGGGTTCAGTGTGACATTTGTGATGCTTGGCAACATGCAGATTGTGTTGGTTATTCACCTAAAGGAAAATCATTGAAATCAAAACAGGGTTCTGAAAGTAAGAAATTTAAGACCACCATAGCTGTGAGGGATGGGGAATATGTATGTCAAATGTGCTCTGAACTAATACAAGCCACCGAATCTCCTATTGCGTCTGGTGCCACTCTTATTGTTTGTCCAGCTCCTATTTTGCCCCAGTGGCATGATGAAATTATCCGGTATATATATTTTATTTTCCCAATTGCTAGCAATTGATCTTGGAATCCATTGAGATTGCTGAATCTTTTTAATTAAAAAAAATAAGAAAAGAAAATTGATTGATACTTAATATCATGAGAGAATAAAAAAAGATAATACTAATGTCAATCTATGTTGCTTGCCAACAGTAGCACTGAAAACTAAAAATTTTTGCATATACAATCACATGATTGTGCTCTTACTATACTGCATGTTGGCTCCAGACCATCACTTGTAGAAGATAGAAACCATGAGGATAGGCAAATGAGTTAGACTTGGGTGATTGTTTGTTCACAATTCATTGGTGATGACTGAGTCAATAAAGTTATTAAAATATTTTAGCAAATCTTAATTTGTAGTCTTATCAGGTTGGAGCACGATGCTTGTGGTCACATAGGATTTGTGGCTTGGTTAGTGGTCCACATGGACTAGAAAATAGGACAACCTTCTTTACGGTGATTTACAACAGGGGCATAGTATAAATGCCAATGATGCCAATGTGTGATTAAATCTGTCGTGGGTTGTTTTACACTTTTCCTTTCATCATTACATGTAAATAGAGCATAATCTGGAAGTATTTACAGTTGACCTTGAAAGTGAGAGACTGAACTTGTAAATTATGGATTCAGATTCACTTTTGAAAATATTAAAAAATTAATAATAGTATTTTCTAGATGTGCAATATCTCATTTTTGAATTGTGACCATATTAATTTCTGTTTATGATTAAATTGGTTTTTTAATTAAGTATTAGCTGACCTTGCAGTCATACACGTCCAGGCTCCTTGAAAACTTATGTTTATGAAGGTGTGCGAGACACATGTTTCACCAATAAAACTCTGGTGAATATCAGTGAACTTGCCTCTGCTGACATTGTATTAACAACATATGATGTGCTTAAAGAGGACTTGTCTCATGATTCTGATAGGCATGTAGGTGATCGGCACCTTTTGAGATTTCAGAAAAGGTTTGCAGTAAATTATATTATATTTCCCCTTTTCTATTGTATTTAATTTCTAAGGCTATTTCCCTATCCATATAAGAATGGCAACTCTGGTTTGTACTCAAGGTTCAGACCTTACCTCAATGTCAACAGGTTCTGAGAGTGAACAGCTAGTGTGTATCTCTGAATTGTTAATAATTGATATCTCCTTTACAAGAAACCTTGAATTTGATTGTGGTAGAAATTTAGTGTTCTCTATGCTCCTTATGACTCCTATAGAATTCTGCTTAACTATTACTTTTCCTTAATCTTTCTTCAATGTCACCTTTATACCCCTGATTTTCCCGTTGTTATTGTGCATATATTGTACTTCGTATCTAGTTACCAATTTACTAATATTTCGTTTATAAATAATTAATGGAGTGAGAGTCATATATGGATACCCTTCTGGTTTAAGAGATACCATTTCAAGAGAACAACTGAATTTATGACATTTTCTTTAATACACATAGATTTATAATAATTTCAAATTTTTAATTAGGTACCCAGTTGTCCCAACTCTTCTTACCAGAGTACACTGGTGGAGGGTTTGTCTGGATGAGGCTCAAATGGTGGAGAGCAATGCTGCAGCTGCTACTGAAATGGCTTTGCGCCTCTATGCAAAGTATCGTTGGTGCATTACTGGAACCCCCATCCAGCGTAAGCTTGATGATTTGTATGGACTATTGCGATTCCTTAAAGCAAGTCCTTTTGATATTCATAGATGGTGGACTGATGCTATTCGGGATCCTTATGAGGTATTTACATCTAATTCATTTTTTTTATCTAGTAATTGCTATTGAATTCTCCTATTACTCAGTTTTTTTATTAGCAAAGAATAAAATTGCGGATGACTTTGAAGACCATGGATATATGTATGTGAGTGCTTGTGTATTCCTGAGTACTCATCCTTATAAATTGTAATAATTCCTTTAAGGTGTAATATTCCTAAAACACCAGAGTCATGTGTGTTCCCATAATTTCAGAGACTTCGTTGAAGAAATGGTTGTGAATTTATGATTCTGTCACATTTGAAATGCTGGCTTCTTATTCTTGTAAGCTGCTTGCGTTATTGACTATTATTCCTTACTTTTGCAGAAGGGAGATATGGTAGCTATGGAATTTACACACAAAATTTTTAAACAAATCATGTGGCGTTCTTCAAAAGAACATGTTGCAGATGAGTTGCAGCTTCCTTCCCAGGAGGAGTGCCTCTCTTGGCTCACTCTCTCACCAGTAGAAGAGCACTTTTACCAAAGGCAACATGAAACTTGTGTTGACTATGCTCATGAAATTATTGAAAGCTTGAGAAACGATATTCTTACCAGAAGAGGCGGAGGTTCTAATTCTTCTCATTTAACATCGTTACAAAAGGATATTGAAAAGTGTTTGAATTTTTTGTGATGATTAATCTTGAAATATTTCATGCTGATTTCAGGTTCTGTTACTTCAGATGACTTTTCTGATTCTTTCATCACTCACTCAGAGGCAGGGAAGCTACTGAATGCTCTACTGAAGCTACGCCAGGCTTGTTGTCACCCCCAGGTTGGAAGCTCTGGGTTGCGTTCTCTGCAGCAGTCACCCATGACCATGGAGGAAATACTGATGGTGTGTTACTTGTTAAGGTGCATATACCCTTTATGATAATCCTTTCAATTGACAGAACTCTTATTTTGTAGGTTCTTATAAGTAAGACTAAAGTAGAAGGTGAGGAAGCTCTCAGGAGGACAGTTGTTGCCTTAAATGGGCTTGCAGCAATAAGCATAATGCAGAAGGATTTTTCTCAAGCAGCATTGCTGTATGATGAAGCACTGATGTTGGCTGAAGAGCACTCTGAAGATTTTCGGCTGGACCCTCTATTAAATATTCACATACATCAGAATCTTGCTGAAATACTCCCACAGACCACAAACCTCTCTCTTAAGTTGCCCTCCAAAGGAAGGCAGTTCTGTAAAACTTCTGAACATAAGGTGACAAGAAAACATTCCCTAGAAAGGGTTGATCATTGTTTTGTTAAGAGGAAGAAAGGGAATGGATCTGATGATATAGATTTCAAAATGGCTGGTGGAGAACCACTGAATGTTGTGTCTAGCTTATCTGAAGATGATTCAAAAAGTTGTCCAGAATTTGATGATGCATCTATTAGTTCTGTAAAATCTTTGATAGCAGAATGTGAAGATTTAAAGCAGAAATACCTATCTGTGTTCAGTTCAAAACTATCTGCAGTTCAACGGGAGTTTCAAAAATCTTATATGCAGGTAATACTTTTGAGTTTCGACTGAACTTTTTTATCCAAAAAAAGTCACTTAAGAACTGTGTTCAAGTAACACCATCACATTCATTTGTAAGACTATACATCAAAATTCCCTCAGATCAATGTCTTGGAAAATTTATTACTCCACATATTCTTTGGACTAAAAAAGAAGTGAATTAGATACATTTCAATCTTGCTTACGCTGATGCTAAGTACATGTATATGATTGACACCGTGATATACTATATGAAACCGTGCTGTGTTGTGATATCTTATACTAGTAGGCAGTCAAAATATTCATGGGGTTGTTCTTGCTCAGCTGATATTTCTATTGTTTTCTTACATTCCTACCCCCTACTTCCTTTTACCTCCCCTACAAAAAAAAGCCCATTTTATGTGACATTTGAACTGTTTTTTTTTTTTTGAAGGTTTGTAATTCATATCGTGACAGTACAAATGAACCAGCAATTTGGTGGTTAGAAGCACTTCACCATGCTGAGCAGAACAAGGATTTTTCAAATGAGTTGCTTAGGAAGATTGAAGAAGCACTTTCAGGAACTTTAAGCAATTCCAAGTCAAGAGTTGCTGCTTGGTCAGTGATGCTTTGACGTTGTATATCTCTGTTAAGTATTGCTTTTCTAATGCAACCTGTATATTTGTTTTTAAAAATTATATTTCATCAAAATATCTAACATCATGTTAAAAGATGCTGACCTTTGTAACTCAGAAAGAATTGTCTCAAATCTATCTCTAATCATGTTACTGTAAATATAATATTAAAAGGACTGTGGGACAGAGGACATTCTGGATAAAACTAATGATCCCAGTCCATGAATCAAATTTGATTGTGAAAGAGATCTCAATTTTCAACCTTATTTTATTTACAATTGAAGGTATATGCAACAGCTGAAAACCAATTTGGCACCTTCACTTTTCTTTCTTTTATTGCTAAACAAAAAGAGCTATGTGGACCTACTGGCCTGTTGAGGCCCTCCCTGGGTGTCACCATTTAGTCAATACCAATGCTGGAACCTCTAAAAGAATCTCTGCTTGCCAGCTTGGGCCCTTAGACCTTGGTAGCCTAGTCATGAGGTTGGTGTACCCTCAAGGTGGTCCAATTATAGACGTCCCTCATCACTGAGGTTTAGTGGTAGCAAGCTAGTGGCAGGCAGTAGTCTCTTTTCCCTAGAATGTGCATTAAGTAGAGGTTATAGAATATGCTACATTCAATCTAGGGTGGCTTGCATTTGCAATCTTTGTGTTCTATATGTATTGGAATATAGCTTTAATATTGATCATTTACAATCACATGACTTTCAAAAGAGATCCACTTGGTAAAATAAGTTATGAAAATTAAGTTTTTTTCTGTTTCCCATACATGCTGTCAGATTTTGATGAATAATAAGAAATGGGTTTTTATCAAATGAGTTTTTTGGGAGTCTCCCCTGTGAATCTTCAAAGGGATTAGAAGTCTAATGACTGAGTTAAATATTCTAGGTTTTTTTCTTTTGTTTTGGGAGAATTTCTAGTCCTCTGTTTACATTCCCTTTTTTTACTGTTCTTCCTTCTCATCATTAAATTCATCTTTCATTGGAATTCTTTTTTGTAAAATTAACTATTGCACAGTGAATAATATATTACATCTGCTCCAGTTTCCGAAGCATACACTCTCTAAAGTATCAAATCCAGACAGGTTTGGATCAATTAGAAGCTTCTAGGAAGGTGTTGTTTGATCGAATTTTAGCAATTGACCAGACAATGGAAAAGCCAAAAGAAGAAGACATTGAACGTGTGGGTAAATGTCGAAATTGCCAACCTGATTCTGATGGCCCACCATGCATTCTATGTGAACTTGATGAATTGTTTCAGGTATTCTATTTGAATTTGTCCATTACTTGATTCCTCATTTGGCTAACACATATGATAATGGGTCCTCACAGATGACTTTCATCTTCAGGATTATGAAGCTAGACTCTTTGTCCTTAAGAATGAACGTGGAGGGATAATTTCATCTGCTGAGGAGGCAGTAGATTTGCAGAAGAAAAATTTTGCACTTAATCGTTTCCTTTCAAAGCTATCACAGTCTAATCACAGTTCAACAGTATCNATACTGTCATTGATGGTTATAGTTGATGAGTGATATACTGAATTTTCTTGTGAATTGTTGATGCTGTAATCTGACAAATTTTTCATGCTGTATTTCCGGTGATTGTTGTCAACACTCTAGGTATGCCTTCGTTATAAATAGAACCAATTTTTTCTTCTCTTTTTTTCTCCCCTGACTATATTGCAATTTAGTTAACTTGAGGTGCGTTTGTTCCTGATTTGGTGTTCCATCACCATGTTAAATTTTTAGTCTTCTAGATAGTAAAAAGTATACCATTAAACCTCCGACTGCTTATTTTCTTTTGCTATTGTATATTTGGCTTCAAATCAAGATGCTTGCATTATTTGTCTCCAAATTATATTTTCCTGAGACCATAAATGATGATAGTGTAATTTCTCATTCTGGACATTCTGCTTGGTACTTTAAATGTGTAGCGCATGCTTTCTGACCTTTCATGTTGATTTGTTGGGTTAGGTTTCAAGATCAGCATCTCAATTGGAAGTTATTCTTGGAGTTTTAAAGAACTATTGCAAGGCTAGGTTAGGAAGGGATATTATTTCAACAGCCACCAAACACTTGCATATTTTTGAGGTACAGCGAGAGCAGTTGTTTTATATACATATTTAATGATGAATGGCCTCAAAAGGATTCCTCTTAAGAATAAATAACTTTTAGGAAAGTTCTTTTGTTACCCCCCTCCACCAAAAAAAAAAAACAACAGCAACAAAAAAGTTTGATCTGAAGGTTGATTGAGCTTAGTTGACTTTATCTATACTAGCATCTTGAACTCAACTGAAATTTGATCCTTTTACTCTACAAGGGAATGCGAAAGGAGTTTGTCCATGCAAGGTCTTTGGCATTAGCCCAAGCTCAATACTTGCGTGCCCATGATGAAATCAAGATGGCAATTTCCCGATTGCACCTAAGGGCAAATGAAAATGATAAGTCCCTTGATGCATTGGGTGAAGATGAATTATTTGCAGCTAGTTCAAATTTTTCCCATGACAAGTTTATGTCATTGGCGTTGCTATCGCAGATAAAAGGCAAACTCCGCTACTTGAAGGTATAGAAAAATATCCTTACAACTTGTGTATATAACTTATATTTACTTACTAGTTGCTATGTTCTTGTAATCAAAATTGGTTCTGCTTGAAAAATTAATGGTGACTGTTGAAGTTTAGCACATAATGTTTAATTCTAATGGAGTTCTTAAGTGACTGAATATTTTCATCATGTGACAGATGGAAGCTTTTTCAAGGAAAATTTTCCCTTAACTTCCTATATAAATTTTCAGCTTTGTATTGCCTTTTCTTCTTATTAGTAATCATCTGTATTACTTTTGCAAACCCTGTGTTTCTGGTGCAAATATATATTGGATAGGCTAGTTTTGCATTAATTATCCATGTACACTTATCTTTGTTTCAATTTCGCTTTCTGTTTTCTTAACTGTATTTTGATTTTTCAGCTACATTGGAATGTTTCCTATTTTAGCTTCGTTTTCCTTTACCTTTTCTTTTTCTTTTATTTTATTTTTTAAAAAGATCCTTTTTCATTTTTGTTGATTTTTAATTAATAATCCACCGGAAAGATCTACCTAGGGTTTTTGTAATTTACTCGTCCACCTAAACAATTAACAGGTCGTCTTTTCTATTTCATCTACTTGCCTCCCATGAGTTCATATGGAATTTTCTTTTTGCTGGGGACAGTTTATCTAAATTGAATAATTTTTCAGGGTTTGGTGCAAGTAGAACAAAAACAGCCATTGGAAAGTCATGAAAGTTCTTCATTCACTCAGGAGAATATTGTGATATCTAATTCTAAGGAAGAGCGGGGAACAATTGTGTCTAAGGCTGTTGAAGATTCATGCCCAGTTTGCCATGAGAAGCTAGGGAGCGAGAAAATGGTATTTCAGTGTGGGCATGTTACATGTTGTAAATGTAATTACTTAATAACCTAACTTTATGATATCATTTTTTATTCATTTCCATTTATAGGGTTCTGTATAATACTTCAGAGTTAAAATCTGTAGGCATAATGTTGCTGCTAACATAGGAAATATCTCTTGTCCATTTGTTTTCTAGCAACTTTTCGCAAGCAAAGATATGTAGAAATATTACTCTTTTACTTGTTTCACCGTGACTTGAAGCAAAGCAAGTAGCAGCAGTCTGCAAAGTTCAAGCACTTTGATTGTTGCCTTTATTCTTATCTGCTTGTTCATAGCCATACGGTTTAGCATTTGTTGCCTCAAATAAATCATAGATATATTTGAAATTTAACTATGCTTTTATTTCCTACAGGTTTATTTGTTATGACTGAGAAAAAGCTACAAGATAGTAAGTTTCATAAATGGGTGATGTGCCCGATATGTCGACAGCACACTGATTTTGGGAACATTGCTTATGCTGTTGATAGACAGAATGAATCTTCCGATTCTTCTGTGGCACTTAATGTTGACAGCAGCGGCAAATGTGAATCATCCATCGCTGTTAAAGGTTCATATGGAACTAAGGTATTTTTTTTTAATGGAACAACTTAATACAATTATCGTTTCTACCACTGGAATACACATGTGATATCTTGCTTCTGCACTTGCATTTGTATATTTTATTTTACATGTTCTTTATAAAGTTGAGAGAAATAACTATTGCAAGCTGTAAAAGAGGTAAATGAAAAACTGAAAATTGGGATTATCTTTAAGCATATTGTAAAGAGAAGTGTTTCAGGCTTTTCAGCATATATGCATATGTACAGTTGTACACCTAATTTTTTAATTTGAACTTTATGTTAATAGGAGTTATAAATTTAGATCTAAATGATATACTACAGTGTGTCAGACAATTTATTAGTGAAGTGTAGCCTACTATGCTAGGGAAGTAGGGAGTATCTTGTCTATCCAATTATTTTTAGTTTCATCCTAAAGAGGTCAGTATTCGAGAAGATATATCACTTTGTTTTTAATATGGCCGTTGGTTGATGAAATACAATCTGAATATCACCCCTGGTAAGCAACATTATTCTCATCATATTCCTGCTCTTTTGTGCCATTTTATTTGCATATTCGAGCAAAAATATGAGACGTTTTGGCTTATTGTCTGTGTACAGTATGTGCATTCTTATTTATATCTCCTCCCTTATACACAAACAAATCATGAACTTGTATTGGTTTCATTTATTTCTTTTATTTCTCTTCCAACTTTCTTGTTTTGGGTGTTTTGAAGATTGAAGCAGTCACAAGAAGAATTTTGTGGATCAAGTCTACGGATCATAAAGCAAAAGTCCTTGTATTTTCAAGTTGGCATGATGTTCTTGATGTCTTGGAACATGCTTTTGCTGCTAATAACATCACCTATATCCGGATGAAAGGAGGCAGGTTAGATAAGTTATCCAATAGTTTATTTCTCCACATATTGGTGCAGGACTAGACGAGATTTAGAGAAGAAAATGAGACAAAATAGGGAGAGGAAGAAACTATTGGATTAATCCATATTAAACTATAAATAACAAAAAAAGTAGTTTTACTAGGACCAAAAAATTGTAACATGAATTATTGGAATTTTCAAGTCATTTAAGAAACACCCCAAATGTCAGGAGACACCCTGTTGTTAAATGGTAATATAACAAACCTAAGTGTCTCCTTCAGATTTTCTTGTACATTACTGGGTATCGTTTCTGAAATTTCAAGGTTACTCTTCAGTCAGCTTTGATATTGAATAAAATATCTTTTTTGGATAAAAGAAGAAATTTCATTAAGAGAGAAGAAAGGTAGGGAAATTACAAAACAGAGGACAAGAGGTCCTCCAAAAATAAGACAAAAAACAAAATAAAAAATCTAACCTAACAAAGCCTAACATACTTCATTCCAACTATGTTACTCTTTCACCAAATGCCCACATATTGTTCTGTAAATTTGGTTCAAGATTATTTAGTTATGGAGCCATATATATCTACCATTGTGTAGTCGATAACGTACATTTAAGTAGAACTATTAGCCACTTTCAACTTCGTTATGCTCATATTGTTCTGGTTTTCAATTTCTGAGTTCAGAAAATCGCATGTTGCCATCAGTCAATTTAGAGGACAGCAGAATGGTAGAAAAGGATCTAACAATCTGACATCCCAGGAGTCATCATCAAATTTCGTTCAGGTTTTATTAATTTTAATTCAACATGGAGCCAATGGCCTGAATCTTCTAGAAGCACAGCATGTGGTTCTTGTGGAGCCATTACTTAATCCAGCTGCAGAAGCACAAGCAATCAGTCGTGTGCACCGTATAGGACAGAAAAACAAGACTCTCATTCATCGTTTCATTGTAAGTGAGATATTCATAGCAAGCAATCAATGATTAATGTTGTGAGCATATCTGATGTTTTCACCCTCTTTTTTCTCCTCCTTTCCTCTCCCCTATTATTAGTGTTTAATACTCACCAAGTCACTCACTATACTGTATATCTTCTGCACTTAATCGCTTCTCGACGGAGCTTTGTTCGCTTGTTGAGTTGTTCTAACCTTTTTCTTTCATGTGTTAGGTAAAAGATACAGTTGAAGAGAGCATATATAAATTGAACAGAAGCAGGGGTGGCCAATCATTCATCAGTGGTAACAAAAAAAATCAAGACCTACCTGTGTTGACCCTCAAAGATGTTGAGTCGTTGCTAGCAACCGCCCCATTAACGAGACCAGAAATTGATGAAAATCCTAACACGAATCTAAGGCACTTGCCACCATCAATGGCCGCAGCTATTGCTGCAGAGAGGAGACTCAATGAACAAAGCACGTGACTTTCACCTTTTTTCCTCATTCATAAGATGGAACTGTTGCATTTTATTGAAGTCACATTGCCCTGCTGCATCAAGAGGCCATAGCAGTTGCAATGCAAGAAAAGGGGGAGAATTTTGTAGTCTTCAACTGTCTAGTGATGTAACAAAAAGTATTATTTTTCTTTATTTAAATTTAATTTATCCTTGTACATATAATTAGATTTGTCTTTTTATTTAAGCTTCATCTTCGTAGGATTCGTGTAGTAAAATTTTATTCCTTCATTAAGGTTGGTCTCTCTCTCTCTCAATATATCATCTTATATTTTAGTACTTTACAATTTTAAACCATCAACAATCACATCATCTTAAAACTAAATATATAGTTTACAGCCTACGAAAGACTGCACAGAAATAGATACCAAAATCCCTGCCAAGGGAATAGCTTATTCTTTCATACAAACTACCACAAGAATTATTCAAGACCTAATTAAGAAAAACCATAAAAGGGTCTCTGTCATCCTAGTATTAAAAAGTTAATATCTCAAGTGAAAGCCGTATCCCCTTTAGCCCCTTTTAGTATCAGCAGCCAACAGAAAAGTAAAGTCAATTTTGATTGAACTCCCACTAGATAGGCAGTTTCGGTCCCTCCAAAATAGTGATGCTGAGCTTTTGACCATATAATAGCAAATAGCATCAGCGATAATTATGTAAATGAATTAAAACTGAAAAGCAAATATCACAAGCAGCAGAGACAACCCTGGGCCTGCAAAACAAACTTGCCGTAAGCTTCAGAATTTGATCATTCTGAAAGTCATATCAAATGTTAAGAAATGCATAGGATACGAAATGATGAACAATGCACGGGTTGATTGATTAAGAACTCTCACTAAGATTCACTAGAGAAACATGATAAACTACATGTAATAGTTCTTCTAAGTATAAAAATTGGACACGACTACGGTGAAAAAACAATTACAATCGCAATTTCGTACCCCTAAAGGATGCCGATTAATAACAAATTACAATGAAAGCTCCATCAAGAGACACTACACTAACAGAACTTCCAGCGGTTATTACAATTTACGCAAGTGACATAGGTTGTCATAGGTTCATCAGCACTGCGAGTCTGCATTTGGTAATAAGTAGTCTTCCTTTGACCACAACGACCACACTTAAACTGATCAGTAGTGGCTTTTGGTTGCTGTCCGCGCTCACACTCGAATAAAGCTTTCTGTTCGAGCTTCTCATTCTCTTGCTTCCTTTGATCACTAGCCATTTCTGTTGTGCTCAAATTGATCAGCCGCTCAGGTTTAAATTCTCCAAGTAAAACTTTCCTCCGAAAATCTGGATTCTTTGGATCCTTGAGGTTAAACATTAAGGACCTATACTTGACCTTTTGAGCCCCATTAGAAGGACCCCACTTCTCAAACAACACCGACTCCACTGTAACAGCAACTCGAATTGGGTCACAAGAATTAACTTGATCCATGACTGACTCATCAGCCTCTCCAGAAACCTTTGACAAAGCCTCTAGCAGAATATCCCTTATTTTGTCTCGCACCGCATCATTACATTTAATCATGGTTTTCAGTTTTGGTGGACCAGCAGGGCTTGAGGATGTCTTATGCACTCCTGAAACTTGCTTCTCATCCTTGGCTATCTTTTCCACCTTAACATTTGCTGCAGAAAAACTTCTCTCACTTTTGACATCCGAAACATGTACCCTCTTAACATTTTCTGAGCTTGATGTACCATTTCTATCAGTTTTCTCAACCTTGACAATGTCAGCCTTTGAGACCTTCTCGACCTTCACTGAATGTGTCTTCTGAACCTTCTCAGCTTTGGCTTTCTCCCCATTTCCCGGGTTAACATTATTGTTTGAGCTCCCATTCTTATTCTTGCTTGTCTCCTTGATAATGATGTCTTTCCATATCTCAATCAGGTCAAGAGCAAATGCACGTATTTTCTTCCTGGGATGCTTTGTTAAAACTTTTAGATGTTTGCCAACCTGAAAGTTTAGAGAGAAGTAAATAAAATCAAGCTCAAAACTATTATTGGGTTAAGAAATCAAAACTATGAGGGTGCAAGATTATACACTACCACACAAAAAGAGAGAGAACCATAAAATCGTTTTAATAGAAAACCCTACTATATAACATCACCCAATCATATTGCAACTTTGCAATCTAAACATATTTAAACAATTTTCTCATGTTTTTCAAAACAAGATACTTTAGTTTACTAAAATTTTATTTTCCTTTTCTTTTAATTTTTTATCACCTATATATTTAAACGAAGATACCAATTGTAATCCTACTAGACTGACTTCCTCTTTATACTTCATACTCATTTGTAAATCCCAGTGCTTTAATATTATTTTACTTTTACATAATAGATGTATTGCAAATCCTATGTCACTTACAAACGAATTTAGACCTTCTTTGCAAAACATTGGAATACTGCTAGTTTCCTTCTGGTATGAAGAAAATAAAGGAAGGAGGCATATAAACCACTTACTAAACAGGTAAAAAAATAACATTCAGACGTCGTTACTAAATATGACTAAGAATCCTACTAATACACCACTAAGGGACCTGATATCAAAAACCCTAAACAATTGAATTGAAATCTCAAATAAGTCATTTTGAAAAATAAACTTATTGTCACAAATCCTAACTCCCACATTAACATAATTAGTAATCCAGAGACAGCATTACAACAGCTATTATTGCTCCCCAGCAACAGAGAAGAAGTGATCCGCTATATCTAGTACAATCATTGTTAACCAAACCAAAAAACAAAAAAAGAATGCACCAACTACCAATAAATGCAGTTTTCTTTCCTAGACATCATCAGTTGGCAAGTGTCAGCAACTTGACTAGCTCAATTACATTCTCTGAACCTAACACATTTACAATGCACACGAGAACCATACAAGCGTCACTACGGATGGCGCATATCAGCTTCAACAACACAAGCACGGGGAGATAGAAGACATCAACCAAATAAGATGAAACAGTTTTGTTGATCTTGTATGAGAAAATTTAAACGGTCTGAACAATCCACATGAAACTTTCCAAATGTAACACTAGAAAGTTGTGACCATTTCTTGACGATATATCCGAAGGTTCAACAGAAATAACTAGCACTGTAATCTTCCCCTTCCATGTTTAAATTAAAATAAGCCTACTGTACCTGATAACTGTGTTGTCCTACCTATCTATCTTTCAATTGAAAAACTAGCCAAAGCTTCTTCTACCAGTTAAATTGACTGAAAGTAATAACTGCATCCACATTTCACAGAATATACACTCTGCCCCCTAACCCTAAGAACCCTAAACCTTTCATATTACAACTCATCAGATGGAAAATATCACATTGATACAGGGAGCAGTTTCCCCCCAGGCTCTCACAATTTACAAAGCCTTAATGCAGAAAGCGTACTGCATTCAGTTATTCAAAATTGCTAATTGATTTGCATACCACGAAGGCACAAACTTTTAAAAGATCACAACTTAAAACACTGTTCTCATCACATTTTTCATAATCACTAAAGCTATATTGTATTTAAACTTGTTTCCTCACAATTATAAGATAAATATATGATAGCTAATGGCATAGCTTTACCCAGTACTAGTATTACTAATCACTTATTATCTAGCACTTTCTTTTTGCTCGGTGAACAAGACAACAACAGGTTCATTGCCTTTTTCATAATAGTCTAACATAAGAAAAGATTCGATAACATGCATAAAATCTAACCAACCAAACACCATCAAATGGAATTTTACAGAGAAAAAAAAGAGCCAGAAAATCAATTGTGAAAAAAAGGAAAAGAAAATAGAACCTGGGTAGAGACAAGAATTTGATAATTGACGGGGAATTTCTTGAGCTGCTCGAAGGCATCAAGGCATCGAGTTTCTTCAGCTTCTCCGGCGGAGGAGACGGCGGCATCGGCAGCCTTTTTCACGGTTTCATACAATCCGACCAACTCCTTCTCCATTGAAGAAGAGCCCTATTGTCAGAAATAGATTTCTCCTGGACAAACGAAGCAAACAGATCGGTATTAAGAGAATAGAGAAGGCAAAATAAGAGCAGAAAATAGCGAACACAGTGACAACTCACCAGAATGAAGTCTCCTGCGACTGCGGTGGGCCGTCAGTGAATTGAGATCAGGAAGAAGGAAAGAGGAGGATGACGATGGTAAGGTAGGTATAAATCAGAGATTCAGCCAAGATCGGACGGTTGGTGTTGATCCAAAAGGACTGAATTAATAGATGAAGATAACATCGATAATTTTTCAAGTCATATGTTGCTTTTTTTTTTTTTTGGCTAGAACTTGGTCTTTTGTAAACGAAATTTCTAGAGATAATTGTTTGATTTGGAAACCAACAAGTGTATAAAAAAACAAAACATTTGGAAACCAAAAATACATAAATATTTAATTGTTGGAAAAATTTTAAATTGAAAAAATCTAGTGGTCAACTAATTAATTTTTAAATAATTAAAATATATGATGTGTTCTTTGAGATATTTTAATTATTAACTATTTGATCTGTAATGATGATTTAGTCCATGAATTTAAACTAATTTTATTTTTTTAGTCCTTTAATTAATATTCTTTTTGTCTTAAATTTGTACTTAATTTTTTTTAAGTCTATGAATTTGACCAGAAACCAAATCGTTGACAATGACAATAATTCATGGGCTAAATCGTATATTTTGTAATTCATCAACTGATTAATTGACCTAATATAAATTCAAGGAATAAATAGTACTCTAGGAAGCATGGACACTGACACGGACATGGGACACGACACGGACACGGACACAGCGACACGCTAAACTCTCAAAATTACGCGACACGACACGCCATATGTTTATATATATAAATAATTAAATATTCATAATTTTTAATGAAAAATTTAAAAATTACAAGTTTTATTCATAATATATGTCATATGTATTATTATTTTCTCTTATATGTCATGTTAAAGTCACAAAAAATTGATTTATATTTTAAAATTTATGAATATGTGTCGTGTCNAAAATTGCAACAAAAAAAGTTAGGGGACCAAATTGAGACCTTTGCGAAAGTTAGGGGACCAAAGTTGCAACAAAAAAAGTTAGGGGACCAAATTGAGACCTTTGCGAAAGTTAGGGGACCAAAATTGTAACAAAAAAAGTTAGGGGACCAAATTGAGACCTTTGCAAAAGTTAAGGGACCAAAATTGCACTTAAGCCTTCTTTTAAATATTTACTCTTTATTATTAAGATGAGAAATCGTGGATGATGATTAAGGTAAGGATAGTTCAAATATTATTTTATAATTATTAAAATTTGAATTCATATTAAATAATCGAATCTAAATATAAAAAGATATATTTTAGATATGTCTTTTTTTTTTCAATAAGAGTGTTTAATGAATATATTTTATATATATTTGACAATTTTTTTAAAAATAGATTTTGTTGATATTTTATATTTAAAATTTTCTAATTTAATATTATTATTTGGTATTTTTATATGATTGTTTATAAATGGATTTTATGTAAAAGAATTTTAAGTTAGAAAATATTTATTTCAAAATTCAATCGCTCCGAGATTAAGGATGTGGTGATTCAAGGAGTCATATGATGAGATCTAATTTTATAATATATCTAAATTCTCATTTGAAAACAAATTACAATGAATTATTTATACCTTAATCATCTTTGATAACTACGTTCAGGACAAATATTAAAGTGTATAAACATACAATACAACTATTTCCTAGATTAAAATTATATAATAATATAAGATCATTTTATAATTACCAAACCTTAGCTGCATTTTTATATGTTTATCGACCTGGGGTTGATTGGGAGAATAGTTTAAAAGTGATATGGTTTAAATTCCGATAGTTTAGAAGTCTACTCTAGTGATTGTGAATTTAATTAATAAGTGGGATGAGAGAGATTATAATAGTTTGTAAATCATCCAAGACCACTCAAATACTTTTTTTTTCAAATCTCTCAAAGCTGGCCTTTGAGATGGTTTGAAACTTTAATATTTTTTATTTTTTTTAACTTTATCATACTTTCAGATTTTAAAAATCTATATATATATATATATATTTTTTTTTATAAGTTTATTATTAAGAACTTCAAATTTTAACCCACTTTACCTATTAATAATAGTACAATATCCTATCAATGATGAATAATTATCATTACTTTTTTTGATTGAAATCTCAATAGATGGTTCATTTAACCCACCTCATGCCTTTCCTTCCCTCTCCATTAATAACTATCACACCCCACTCTTCTAAAAACTCCGGATCAAAAAACATTCCCAATCAAACGAATGAGGATTCACAAAATAATAGTTGTTAACTATCATCATTTGTAAAGAATGCAGAATGATTATTGGCAATGTCAAGTCAACACAACCATGACGAAAAATCATTTACAGATGATTCTTTCACATGATCTTTGTAAAAGAACATAGGCGTGAAAACGGGAGATCTCAACAGTAAACATTTTATTCTACTATTATACAACCAATACTCGTCGTCTATGTGATCCAAAGATTTAGACCAAATTTATTTAGATTTGGTCTCATTTTGCTCTGGCTCCTGCTTTTCCAAGAAGGTCTTCCTCAACCAACCCCACGGCTGTAAATCATTTCAGTAAGATGCATCAGACTGACATCACGAATCGAAAAGAAACCATGTATGTGTATATATATATACTACAATGGAGAAAATCATGAAACTAACAAAACTATTAGCTCAAAGTGCAAATTTTTCCCCATATCTTTTGCAAAGTTCCAAATTTGGTTTTATATCTTTTTTTTTTTGCACTTTTGAACCCATATATTTGCAAAACGTCCCAATTCGGTCTCATATCTTTTAGTTAGATTACAGAATTGGTCACATATTTTTATTCTTTACAAAAGAATTAATCGTTAATTGATCTTTTTACAAAGATATGAGATTTTTTCTACACCTAACTCAAAGATATAGGATCAATTTTGTAATGGACTCAAAGATATGAAACCAAATCTACAATAAAAAAAAAAATATATGGGACCAAATTAAGACTTGGGTGGGACAAAAAATACAACAAAAATAAATATAAGACCAAATTAGAAAGTCAGCAAAAGGTATGGTATCAAATTTACACTTTTACCCAACTATTGAAACCAGAATCACACATCTTATAAGATTTTTTTTTTTTTTGATACTCCATCTTATAAGAACATAACAATCAATGAAGATGTCTTGAAGAAATAGAATCAATCAACAGCTGATTATAACTTTTGAAAATCAAAAACTGGTAAACTCACCATGGAATTTCACAGAACATGAAAAGGCAATCATCAATAATATTAATCAAAAGATAGCAAAACAGTACATCTATATATCTATCAGAGATCTTGATCAAAAGAATTAAAGAGGAGAGGTGAGATAAGATGAGACACCTGAATCAGATAGAGAGCACCGGTGGTAGCAGCTACGCCCCACATGGCGGCTGCTTGGACGTCAATGGATTGAATACGAAACTTTGACGCTAAATTCGCCATTTCTGGAAAACTCCAAACACAAGCAAAATTCAAGCACAATGAAAACGAACACTGCAAAATTTCAATAAATTCAACTACGACGAAAGAGTATGTTATTGCTTCTTCGATTCTTCCCCCAAAATCGAACTATATGCAAATCAAATGTCAAAATCAAGCTATTCTGCCTGAGAAACTAGAAGAAGGTTAAAGAAACGACTGAAATGGCGTGATGAAATTTGATTAATTCTGGACCGTTGGATACGGTTGCGCGTGGGATTCGATAATCAGCTTGGCCAATGGGATACTGCCGCGTCACCAATGAATTTTTGTTTTTGAATTAACAAATGAATTCGAGAAAGATGTATGTATGGGTAAGACCGTAAGAACAACGAGCCCATTTTTACAATATAAGTATATCCATGAAGCCTGACCCGGAATTTTTTACCCGGAATCAAGTCCATATGATTATCATCTATTACTATTAAAAAATGAACAAATTAAATGAGGAAATGAATAATAAGTTAATATATAATGTAGAAAATATTTAGCTTTTGTTTTCAGCAGAAGTAAAAATCAATTAAAATTGCTTATATTTTTGTGTCATGAATTAAAGTATCTGTTAATTTTATAAATATAAAATAAAGAAATATTTTTTTTGTTATACTAGGAAATAAAAAGAAATTGTTTCCTTTGCATAACTATACCTTTTTACATTGCATTATTTACCAGGAATCCAGGATAAAAGTTTAAAACATACAAAATTTTCAAACTTACTTTACCTCCTGTGCCAAAAAAATCTTAATTTTTTTTTAAATAACAATAAAAATCAATAGATCATTCTTATTGAGATTTAATAAATATTTTTGAAGTATTCTAATTACAATAAAATGCAACGATAATTAACTTCAAATTTAAGTTTCGGTCAGTTCCAAATTTAACAAAGAACAATAAAAGTGAAAATAAAATAATTTTTAATGTAAAACTTAAAAAAATTTACTTTTTAAACAAAATCATAAATTTTAACAGCTTTTTGTCACTTTAAAATGAGTTATATATACAATAAATAAAATCTATACAAATTATGTGTTATTATTAATTTTAATATAAGTTTGAAAAATATGTGCATATCAAGCAACCTAGCTAGGTATGGATTATGGAATTAGATCTCTTACATGTTTTTTTTTCTGCATTATCCTATAAAGTTAGAGAGAAAAATCAAAGAAAGAAAAAATGTTAGTTCACATACTTATTATGTACTCCCTCCGGTTCACAATATCTACTTTAGTTTTGTAGTTGCACACATACTAAGGAAATGATTAGTTTATCTTAAATTTAAAAGATATAAGATAAAAGATTAAATTACCCTTATTTATTTATCTCTATTTTCAAAAGATCTTTAAAACAATGAGAAAGTAAATAGGGATAAAGTTGTAAAAAAATAATTAATACTTTCTTAATTTTATAAAACAACAGATATTTTAAAACAAAAAATTCTCCAAATTCCAGCAGATATCGTGAACTAGAGCGAGAAACTTTCCTATTTAATTAGTTATCTGATATCTCTTCCAAAAAAATTAAAAATAGGAAGATAAAATCAAGGTCACCAAAGCACATATAATAAATTGAAGATGTTTTACCAAAAAAAATAAATAAATAAATTGAAGATGCAGGACAATCTCCATTTTCCAGGTTGTTGGAACAATTAGAGTCAAGTTTACTGTGTGATAGTATATGCAAAATTTGCAAATCTCAGGAATCAGGATGAAACAGAAAGAAAAAAGAAAAAAAGGGCAGTCAAAATTAAAGAAACAAAGTCGGACATCACAGAAACCGTACGTGGATGCATAAATATCGGCCCAAACTTTGTCTGCTTAGGGTTTTCTCAATAAAACGTGACATATGTAGTTTTAAAACGATTATACGTATAGAGGATGTGTTGCTTCAAATTTTGCTTTGTTCTGCTGGCCAGATTTTTTTTCTTTTTATTGTATGTACAATTGTGTCTCTTTCATATATGTTAAAGAAATATTGTTCTTTACTCTTTTGTCTTGGATTCGTTATGGGACAAAAATTACTTTGTGAATTTAATTGTAGCCACCTATGTTAAAGATATGGATGGAATCATCTAGGCCAAAATGCACATAACTCCCTTCGACTTTGACCCGTGTGCAAAACCCACCCCTGAAGTTATAAAAGTAACTAAAAGCCCCTTTACACTATTATAAGTATAACTCATCAAATTTAATTTATAATTTTGATTTCATCACATTCGGATTTAAAAGTGAGATAAATATGACTATATTTAATAGTTAGGGATCAATTATAAAATTAACTAATATAAGGACCAAATAAAACTATTGAGAAATATAAAGGATTAAAATGATAAAAAAAATATTAAAGATCATCTAAAATAATGGACATATATTAAAAAAACTTCAAAAATAAACAAATAGGTGGAGAAAGAAGGGAAGTAGCGATGCAGAAAAGAAAGTGTTTTGGTAGGCGATCTGTAAGTACCTCTGTAAGCACTCATAGAGCCTTGAGGTCTGCCATGACCTTGGTGAGCTCCCGAGACCCAACTCACCTAAACTTTTACATACTAAAAAAAAAAGTGTTTTGTCATAATAAAAACAAAGTAAGTAATTTATAAAAAAATGAAACCCAGATTTTTTTCAAAAAAAAATTGAAAAAAAATATGCAATTTTTCAAACACTCATTTGTACGTTAAAACAATTTATTTTTTATATCTATCTCATACTCTCATCATAAAACAAAAAAGAAAAAGATTACCCAGCACACAGTACTTTGATTGATCTAATAATGGTAATGAAGATGTATAGTAAAAAAAAGGAAGTGATAAGCTAGCTATATTCCAAATTAAGATACTTGGTTCGAATTTTGGAATCCATACAGTAAAGATGACTTATCTATATCTATACTATATTATATGGCTTCACCTTTTATTATTGGTAAAAAATAGTGAATTAAAAAATTAAAAAAGAAAAAAAAAAAACTCACCACTCTCTCCCCACTCTCTCCCCCACTTCTTTAAAAAAATAAATGAATTAAAAAAATGCAAAAAATAATTAAAAATTAAAAAAAGTCACCACTCTCTCTTTCCACTCACTCTCCCACATGAGGTAATTTCAAATTGGTCCTAAATATTTTATTTATTTTAGATGAGTCTTACATATTTGTATAATTTCTCAAATTGGTTCCAAATTTACTCTTTTATCAATATAAAAATTTAATATAATCTTCAACTTTAAATCAATTTAAACGTTAAAGGGCACGCCAAACCCCTAGTTTCTTTTATATATATATATATATATATATAAAACAAAGGGTAAAAAACACGCGATAGCAAAGACTCAAGGAGCCAAACATCATAGGACGTGAGATACCCCATTACAATGAGATCACGACCATTCCTACCTATAACAGAAGAAGCTATAAAACAATTATTCAATTAACGTGACCTCTAATAAAGTCAAATACAGTACTAAATTAATATTTGTTTTCGTTGTCAATTATTTTTCAATATCTATAGTTATTTAATTCTTATTTAATCAGTAATGCATCACTGGTTAACAAAATATCCAATGAGCAATTATCTTTGTTATTAATTCGCATTTCTTATCATTGCCAGCTTTTTCTGAATTAATCAGTTGCATTATTCCCTACTAATCATCTCTTAAATCGCTGCTAAAGGGCATATATAATCTGAATTCCAATAAAAACTAAGTCTAAGATTTCTTGTCGCCAGTGGTCTGCCGTATTCATTGCTGCAATAATTGATGATATTTTCTAATGATCGTTGAAAACTTTTTTTTTTTTAATGCAAGGGGATATAAGAGATTGAATATTAAATTCATAATCTCCCATAAACTTAATTATAAATTTCTGCTGATGGAATCTGTTGATCTAACACAACGTACGATAATAATAAAGTAACCTAGAACGAACAAAATAATAACTATAATACGCATTTCGTGAATGTTTGAGACGTCCTAATTAATTACATACAAAATAGATACGATTTTCTTGCATCAATTTTTTTTTATCAAGTTATTCAATCAAACAAACCCAACTAATAACTTCTATTTGACTATTTTATATTTCACTGCAATGTAGTAGCTGATTTTTTTTTCCATATTTTATATTAAAAAATTTGGATGTTGAACATTTTAGGGTCTGTTTGGGAGCAATAGGATTTTAATCCAAGTTCAACCAAATGGATGGGATGAGATTATTTTTTAATTGGATGAGATGAGATGATGTATTGGTGTTTGGGTGATTTTAGAGAAAATGATGTTAAATAGGGTGTGAAATTATATAAAAGGGTATGTAATGATTGTGGTTAGTAGAAATAAGTTTATGGATTTTTGTAATTTGTATAGGGGTAGAAATGGTAGGAAATAATGAGATGAGATGGAGATAATAAGATGAGATGATAGGTGTTTGGTTGTGTTTTGATTGGAATAATATTGAGATGAGATGATATTGGAAAGTGTGATATTGTATTGGATAACGTGAGGATGAGAAAATTTTGGATGAATGGTTAGAGGTCAATCCAAGTGGATGAGATGATGGACCAAAATGAAAATAATATTGAAATTATTTTTAA
The DNA here is from genome assembly GCA_003254925.1 of Chamaecrista fasciculata. Lineage (NCBI taxonomy): Eukaryota > Viridiplantae > Streptophyta > Magnoliopsida > Fabales > Fabaceae > Chamaecrista > Chamaecrista fasciculata. The sequence goes on from QANZ01013571.1 coordinate 101,465, forward strand.
GAATACAATTTGGTCCATAAATTTGTACCGGTCCTATTAATCAATCCCTAACATGTGTAAATGATAACTTGAGGCTTACACGAAATCTTAGTCATCAATAATCGGATCTATTTGTGAAATCCAACGAAAAAAATAACAAAGAATAGTTTGAGGACCATAATGCAAATAACAAAACAACACAAAAATGTTTGGTCAATGGTTCATTTTTATCCAAAATGTATGCCCTAATATTCATTTGGTCCATTATGTTTCAAAATGTTCATATTGGTCCTAAATGTTGGCAAAATGATTCATTTTGNTGATGTTGTGAATGAGATGATGATGTGGATGAGATGAGATGAGATGAGATGGAGGTTCAAAAAACACCTAACCAGTACTGTTCATCCAATCCTAAGATGAGATGATAATTGAATGAGATGAGATTAAGATTTGGTGTTTCCCAAACAGGCACTTAACCAATTACACATAGATCAGTTTTCAGGGCAGAATGTTCAGAGCAATTGGATTCAATAACATTTGTAAAAAAATGATAGAAATAGATATATAAATATATATATATATTGGTCAAGGTGTACTTTTCTTCGATAATTTTTATGTCGTAGGTCTCAATTTAGTCTCATAATTTTCTTTTTGTACTTTTAGTCCCATATTTTTTACTTAAGTTGCAGATTTAGTCTCGTATTACACTTTTGGTCACATTTTTGAGTCAGGTTGTATTAATCTCATACATTTTGATCAGGTTGCATAATTAGTTACATATCTTTTGGGGCATGTACAAAATTGGTTTCATATCTTTTGGTCAAATGAGATTGACAATGTAATTTTTTTACAAAGATATAGAACCAATTTTGTAACCTAACCAAAAGATATAGGACCAAAAGTGTAAGGAAAAAAATTATGGGACTAACTTGAGACCCAAGCATAAGTTATGAGACAAATATGCACTTTGACCAAAAAAATTATTATTATTATTTTGCTAAGGCATGTATATACTTAATTTAAATTTAAAGATCTGTTTCTGTTCAATGTGAGTTTTGGTGATTTTTCTTAATATGTTTTTATAAATCTTTATTTGTTTTTATTTTCACAAAAAAAAAAATAACAATTATTAGAAGAACAACTAATATGGAGCTTCAACTATTAATACAAAACTTAAGGACCAATAACAAGGTTCTAGAAAGAAAGAGTGGAAAGTGAGAAAACAATGAAAATGACTCTTAGAAAATTGGAAACAGCACGTAAATGTAAGCAAATTGTCCATCAAACGGATATCCTAAAAAATAATCTATCTTATAAAATTCAATAAAATAATGATATGCCCAGCCACTTGATGATAAAGATATTAAGGGATTCTCGAACTATATATAATATCAGTTTAAAGCAAACGCAAATCACAGTGCGGTTTAGTAATTGGTACATTACATCTATTTACTTGATATATATATAATCCAACGGAAATGTTGAATACAAATGTAAGATAATTGATGGAAATTAAAGGTGACATTAGTACTATTAGCCAAAAAAAAAGAGGAACGGTAATACTTTCCAATTGATTCTTAAGGAAAAAATATAACCTTTTCTAATTTAAATTAAAATAAGGAGAAATTAATTGATTTTTTTTCCTATTTCCTACAGAAATTTTCTTATATTTCAATTTTTTTAACTTTTATTTAAAACACGTATAGTACAACTGATGAGAATCTTAGATCATAAAACTCACAATATATATATATATATATACTATATTATATGTCTGAGGGGCCTTCTGGTAGTCGGTTATTTAAAACTATAATATAAAATAAATTATTTTAAATATAATACATTAAAATAAATATTAAAAAAAATAAAATCATGTCCCGTCCCTCCCCCCACATTCATGCATTTTTAGATTTTGAAATTGTTATTAAATTTTTAAAGCAACCCACGTCCCTCTTTTCCCTTTCAATTAGTCAAAACTTCTAATTAATCCCAATTATATGAGGTAATTTCAAATTGGCCAATAATGGCTTGAGATATTGATGGAAGATTTACAAAGAGCTTACAAAGGGTTATTTGAAAAAAGAACTTGGGCACTTGGTCCCTTAACCAAGTGGTGGGGGTTCAAATCCCACATTTGGGAATGGAAAGCATTATGTGGTCAATCGTTTACCCTTAAGTGAAGGACCCGCGATGGAGGGATCAGTCACAATTCCCGACGGTGAATACCCTTGATTTATAAAAAAAAAAAAACTTTAGACACTCAAGTAGTAATGAGAGAGTAAATGAGAGTAGGGAGAAACGTATCTAATAATTGTTTTGAAATTTGTGAATGCGATATATATGGAATGAGATTCCTAGGGGTTTCAATTAATAAAAGTTTGAGTAATATATTCAAAATTATGGAAAAAATGATCTTTGAGAATTTCAAGATATGATATGTTAAGATTATTACTAGACCATTAAAAAAAGAGAGTAACTATTTGTTTTCTTTTTGTGAGAGAGATTTTAGGTGGGTGGACCTTGGGGGTTCACCAAGGCCAGAGCAGGCATCCCTGCTCTATGAGTGCTTATAGAGGTACTTACAGATCGTCTATCAATAAAGTCCTCACATCGGTAGTGGGAACCGAGCTCACGACCTTGTGAATTATAAGTCAACTCCTTATAAACTGCGTTAACATTTGTTGTCAAAGATAGTAACTATTTAATATAAAGGACGATCAACCTAAATATATCACTAGTAATATCTTCTTTAAAAGATATAAAACAAAATTATGAAAAATATTTAATATTTATTCGTTATATATTATCTATATTAAATTAATAGAAACAATTTTAACACTAATGAATTAGAAAAGCCTCCAAAATGATTTTATAAATGTTTTTTTTCTAGCAATTTAAGAAATGTTATTTTTCATCAGACACGCACACCCGTATACACTTGAATTACTTAATTATTTATACTTTATTATTATTATTATTATTATTATTATTATTATTGTCAAAACTGAAAAGTTTATTTGAAAAAAAAAGCTAAGTAAACAACATTTAAATAAATAGAATAAAAATACATTGATACATGTATTGTAAGGAAGAAATTTGGTGGAATATTTGTGTGTCGAATAAAAAGGTGTGGAAGTGTGGATAAAGTTTGGTAGCGTCACTCCTACATCACAAGGCCAACGTCATGTGCATTTAACTTTGCAATTAAGCTAAGTTATTGTTTGTGGAAAAATTTCATTTTTATCTTGTATTTCTTCTTTCTTTCCTTTCACATCATCACTCTTTCCTCACATTTTCCAAAACAAAAACCCATTAAACCACCCACCCAGAGCCAAACCCTCCTCTCTGTTATAATTATCTGAATCTCTCTTTGATTGATTCTCACAAAGTAAATGACTAGAATGTCCCCAGAGAATATTGATAATGTGAAGACGAAGAGCATGATGGTGAGCGAGCTTGTTCAGGGTCGTCACTCTGCTTCTGAGCTCAAGCTTCTCCTTCAGAGGCCTTTTGGTTCTGATGATGATGATGATGATGGGCCTCAAGCCCAAGCCCAAGCCCAAGCCCACCTCTCCCAGATTCTCAGATCTTTCAACCAAACTATCTCACTTCTTCTCCCTTCCTCCGGCGAGAACAGCAGTAGGAGATCGGCGCCGGAAACTAAGGATCGGAGAGGCTGCTACAAAAGGAGGTAATAAGTAAAGTAAACTAGACTCTCCGATAGATCTATGCCTTTTACTTCACTTGCTTAGTCAACGGAAGCTTGCTTTGTTGGCGATTTGCCCAGATTGGGATGTGTACGGCCATTTACCTTGTTGTACGGACATAGAACCTTTTATTTTTTTAAAAAAAATCAAGCTTGTGTTTATATATATATATATATATATATATATAGCTAGATTGATATTAAGAATGGAATGAATTATTCCCCTATTTATTACATGGTGATTAATTATTTTTTAGTAGTGTCTGAGATTTTCAACGGTTCAGATTTTTTCTGATGAAGGTTTGAGGATTAATAAATTTTTATGAAATTCTGAACTGTTGTGTTGCTATAATGTATATGACATGATATATATGCATGGGATTTCAAAATTGTTGCAGGAAGACTGCACATACATGGACTAAAGTCTGTCCTACTTTGGAGGATGATCATGCATGGAGGAAGTACGGACAGAAGCAGATTCTCCATTCTAAATTCCCCAGGTCCACTTAATTCACATACAATACAATTTTCATTCTCATCATTTATATATTTTTCTTTTCGATAATTTCAAATTAAACATAATTATTGCATTTTCAGGGTACAAACAATTTACAAAGAAATGAGGCCCAAAAAAAATAAAATTTTACATAGAAATCGCGTCATACATAAATTGGCAAAAAATAGCGTCCCCCTCTTTTCGGTGTTTAATTTCTTTTCTACTTTCGAACAGTAAGAGTTCTTATAACAGTGACCTATCCTTGGAAACACCATCTTATAGTTACAGCCTTATAGGTGACCGACAACTTTTGATTTCTTTGCTGAAATTGGAACCTACTAGTTGTGATAATTTAGTTATAAGCTGAAATAACAAAAGTTCTAGCTAGTATGTAGTACTAGGCATCGATCACTAACTTAATTTGTTAATGTTGGTATATATATATATATATAATTTTGCAGGAGTTACTTCAGGTGCACTAGGAAGCATGATCAAGGATGCAAGGCAATAAAACAGGTTCAGCGGATAGAGGAGAATCCAGAGATGTACGAAATAACGTACATTGGACTTCACACATGCAATAAGGACATCCTCACTGCTTCAAAACTGGTAGTCACAGATTCTGGTAATTGGGAATCATTTCTTAATGTTCCCAACAACAACGAATCAAATAATAAGGTACAAAGAGATGATGATGATGATGATGATGATGATGATGAAAAAGTGATGATGTATGGTGGTACTAGTGATGATCCTCCTTTGATCACCACATCATCATCAACTACAACCCCAACAACAACCATAAAGCAAGAATATCCCAAAGATCAGGACACTCCCCTAAGTGATGTAACAGATAATTTGGACCCTGGTCTGTGGTCAGATTTCAAGGATTTTGAACTTTCAAATGTGTCATCAAACATGGCCTCTTCTTCTCATCATCATCATCATGCTTTTTTTTATGGCTTTGGCGATTATGATTTCCACTTTGATTAGCTACTTCATGCTGGTGGCTAGCTAGGCCTGACAGTACGTACTGATGATTTAATTTAGTACTTAGCCTTTTGGATTTGCAATTATATTATCAACTTTTTTTTAATGACAAATTTAAGTATAGTTGATAAGTGATTGCTATCAAGTTTTTTTTAATAAATACAAAATTATATTTTTACAATTTAACTTCCTCACATATATATTGTATTTATTGAAAGATTTGATAGCTAACTCTTAAAAAACTTTACTTAAATTTGCCATTTTCTTATCTATATTGAAAAAGTTCCACCGACCATCATCTATGTTAATTAGCATAAATTTAATCATTTAGTTCCTATCATCAATGTGATATACTGTAAGTCTCTATCTACTTTGAAGATATTTTTAATTAAATAACATGCAATATATATAATAAGCCAGCTCTTTGTGTGTGTTACTGTGTTATTTATTATATCCTGTAGAGATATATATATCTTATATTATATGGCTCCATCCCTTTCTGGTCGTCCATGTTTAAAACTATAGTCTATGAAATTAAAAATAAGAGAAAATTAACTATTTGGTCTCTCTTTCTTTACTAAGTTAACAATTTAGTCCCTTATTTATTTTACATACGGGCACGCAAAGCCCCTAGTATATATATATAGCTCCCTTTATATATTATCATTATTACTTTTAATCTACTTTCTCCATATGGTACATGTCATGCATGGGCCTAGGAGCATGCATGACAGCCTTGTGGTTTGGATTCTCTAGAGTTTCTTTCCATACATTTCTTGTGAAGTTAGAGTAAAAATATGGATTCCATGAAATAAAAATATATAAAAACCGAATTTTCTCTTTCTTTCTCTTCTTTTCTCTTCCTTTCTCTCTCATACTCTACAAGAAATATAGAGAAAAGAATTCTAGATGATCCATTTCCCAAAGTTTGATGGAGAGGATATTTGATATTTCTCATACAAGTGTAAAGGGTGGTGTATGTGGGGACAAAAAAAGAAAAATCAAGTGTGGGAGATGAAATAATTCAAATGATATATATATAGGGTCCTTTTAACATGTGCCTTAAGAGTACATATTAAGGTTTCTTTTGATTGATTAAGTGAGTTTTCAAATATTTAAAAATTATCTTTTAAATGAATTTTCGTAGATTTCAAGATATGAGATGCTGTACTAACCAATCAGAAAAAATCTTAAAATGTACCCTAAGGGCACATGTTAGATAAATCCGTATATATATATATATATAGATAGAGAGAGAGAGAGAGAGAGAGAGAGAGAGAGAGAGAGAGAGAGAATTGAGGATCTTGGCAATTACACACAATATACACACATGCAAAGCTTGATAATCGTTAAAGTTTGAACTTTAGTGAAAGACATAAGGTGTCAAGCACGAAGACAAAGAGTGATTGGAGCGAGTGGGGCCATAGTGTCCAAGAAAGTGGAGTCCTATATAACATAGACGTATACAGAGGGTAATTGATGATATTGTGGAAGAATTCCACTACAAGACGAGCGAGCAAGCTTTATTAATTAACACGAACTAATGAACAAAATATATCTTTTTTCATAATTCTCAACTCATAATTAACGCTTGTATATTTCCATAGTGATTCATAACTGCATCTTCTACACGTAATATGCGATCGATGGCTAGAGGAGACGACGATGTTCATGATGATTTGATTGGCCTTTGGGAACACATTTCTGCTTGATTAACATCATGAATTGTCTCTGGGGATTAAGTTTTCAAATATAGTAATTATAATAGGAGCTAGCTAGAGCGCAGCCTTAATTACTATTAAATACAGACTACCAAACTTAATTACTACAACTGAAAATATTAATTAAATCGAACTTTTGTTAACTGCCTTAATTAAGTAGTTACTAGTTAAGTGGCCAAGTTCAATTTAAATACCTAATTAATGATATATTTTTCATGTAAGAGCACATCCTTGAACCTTCATTTCTTAAGTGCATGTATCTATTTTATATATGTGACGTTTTTTAGAGATCGAAAATTAGAAATATTCCTCCTTAGTAATTTAATTTTAAGGTTTAATTAATCCACCGATCCTTTTTGTTTACATCAAATTTTTAATTGAGTCATCATAGTTCTAATTTTTGTAATTAAGTTCTTGTATTTTTTTTTATTTTAACAAACTCAAATAGGATAGAGGTATTACCTTAATCATCGAGATGTCAGGATGTTGATAATTTAAGAGATAATGTGCAAGAGTCACAAGATGTTTCAATGTTCCTTGCAAAGACACTCTGACGCTTAATTAAGTTAAAAAAATATCAGAGTGAAAGTATTGGACTGAGTGGGAGATGAGTCCGAGATTCCTAGGAGTAAGGTCCCAACGATTTCAAGATATGATCATGAATTTGATTTTGTCACTATTGGACAGAGGTTATCACCTTATGTTGAGTCAGCTATGATGAGGGCGATTAGCTTGAGAATATCACTTGATGAATCAGGTTTTAGCCAAGGGTCGATCATTACCTGGTTCGATCAATACGTCTCCTGCAAAATAATGAATCACAGAGGGTGTCCCTTGTGATTCACCTCCGATGTTTAAGTTAATAATAAATAATAAGAGAAGAGAACATGATAATTGATATCAGAGTTCTGAGTGTGTGTACCTCTCATAGGATTTTCATTGTGTATTTGTATATTAGAGGGTGAATCTCTATAAGAAATTGTCTAATTATTGGGAGAGATCTTCGCTGCTCATAAATGTTGGGTTTATGAGAGGGGATCTCCCCAATTATTGGGAGAGGTCTTTATTGCTCATAAATACCGAGTTTATGAGCATGTACAGTAATTGAGAATATTTTGAATCATACTCCTGATTATGTGTGGCCTTGGTGAGGACTTTGTGAGAAATCATCATTAATGAGGATGCCCAATATAAAAGTCATGGGATTAAGGCAGGGGCCTTGAATTACTATTCTATTAGCATCACTAGTTCTCATGGGATTAGAGCGGGATTATTGAATTATTATTCTATTATCTGGTTCCTCTTTGAAGGATGAGAGAAGGGGGNGTCACGTTCTATTAATTAATAGATAAAATTATGTTATTATTCAACAATGAGATTTTGATTAAAATAAAATAGAAGTATAAATATTTGATTACAAAAGTTTAAACTACAGTAGGGATTTAATTAAAAATTGAAGTAAATAATAGGGGTCAATAAATTAATTAAACCTTTAATTAATCATGTACTCATGCCTATATATTAATTTATCAGCAGCAGGAAGATCCGTTCCCAACGATATATATAACAGTGAAAGTTTAGATTATATATAACATATAAATAATACTTTGGAGTACACTTTTAAACTCAAAGAAGTGCATAAAATCAAATATATAATTAAATGTCGAAGTGCGTCATATTAATTATTTTACATAATTTTTTTTTTGTGACAAACATCATTTGGTTAAACATATATATGGGTTCATATAATACAATAATCATCAGCAAATTATGCTTTTTCGTTTTATCCAACTAGTTAAGTGAAATTTCTAGCTAAATACGATTTTTCTGATTAAAAGACAAAGGATGCAATGCAACCTTAAACTTCCATTACCCATGAATATTAAATAAAGCATAAATTAATTAATTTCTTCAATTGGTGGGTTTCAGTTCACTAATCCTTATGAAAAACTAAATTATTTATCTCTACTCTCTAGAGTTGGTCCCCTAGCTCACGAAAGATGTTAGTTAGAGTGAGATGGGAACACGACACGATCTTAATTATCAAAGCAAACCATAATTATCTGAATGGGACAAATATCAAAAGAATCAGCTAGACATTTCTTTATCTAGCAGGCAGCAGATAAAGTTGGAATAAAAAAAATAACGAAAACAAACTTACAGCAAAAGTAGTAACTTTTATCCCAAAAGTAGTGGAGCTCACTTATTGGTGCATCAGGATTCAAGGAACCATATATATTCCAAGTTATTTTTGGCGATGTTGTGTGTTGGGCTATCTTCTTGTCCCCATATATATCCATCATCATCTACATCTACATATACTACAATAGAAAACAAAAGGTACGAATATTGAATAACATTATTGTTATGGTTATTCATTATTATTCATTCATTTTTAATGTCA
>QANZ01013579.1:0-18581 GCA_003254925.1 Chamaecrista fasciculata
CCTCCCTCTCGATGTTCCTCGTGCTCCTGATTCTCCTGGGATCCTAGGGCGTGCTCCTGGGAGTCAGAGGGTTCGTCCAAGAGCGGATCGCGAGGGGAGTCGTTATGAGCCATAGAGAAGTAGAGATCACCTAGTTCAACAAGGTAAACGTTGGTGAGTTAGCTTTTGTAAAGAAAAAGCAATAGAGGACGAGCGCGAGAGCCCGTAAAGTTCAGCAGGTGAGGAGGAGAACTCCCCACAGACGGCGCCAATGATAAACTGGAAAATGGCTAGCACTTACCTAGTTCACCGGAGAGGGCTGCGAGAGCCAAGACTTGAGCAAAGACCTGCAAAAGCTTCACAGGGGGGCCCTGCGAAGTGTACTCCGACGCTCAAGTTAGTGAGAGAGTGATAAGAGAGTAAGAGAATTTTAGAGTGTAAGAAGTAGCCAACCTTGAACTGGTAAAATGGGCTCTATTTATAGAGCAGGGAGGAGAGAGGTGGTCAGCGTGCGGGGCAGACCACGTACTGGACACGATCTCCACCAGCGAAGATGGTGGAGACCGAGATTTGCGGAGCAAGGCAATCGTGGGAGATTGCGTGTTGTGTCTTTAGGCGGGCGCCTAGAAACTGGAGATCGTGGGTATGAACAAGTCAGTAACCCACGATCTCCCGTAGCGTGGATTGCGGAGCGGGGTAGTCGTGGGTGACCACGTGTCATTTGGGGGACGGGCGCCAAGACCCAGGATGGATCACGGTCGCCCCTACCTGGGCTTAGGGCGCTTGATTGACTCGAGGGCGCCTCGCAGGGTGCGGAGTGGAGAAGAGGCCCGATGCGAGAGCCGTTTAGGCGTACGCCCAAATAGTGATGTATCACTTACAATTTCTATATCAATGTAAATTATTTTTTTAAGAAATTATTCTCTCTTTTTTTTTATAAATACATGATTAATTCAAAAAAAATATAAAATATTTTTTGCATACTTATTAATATTTAAAATGCGATCATATAATATTAAAATATGAATTTAAGAGTTCTTATTTAGAACAAAAAAATATAAAGTGCATTTTCAGTATGGTTATGATGCTGAAATAATTTATTCAAGAATTTTTTTTCAAAATTAAAAGCTAACTTGGCTCATAGACCAATTAAAAGAAAAAAGTAAGTAAAAGTTATAGTTAGATATCTTATCATACAAGAAACTATATTCAATATCAAAAGTCAGGCTAACGTTAAACAAGACCATCTTCCTTTATGTTGAAGTAAAAAATTTAACCCAAACTTAGAACATAAAGCAAAGGCCAGAGTAATGAATAATGACCAAGTGTAACACCGTATATCATAAGGTTAGCTACAGTACACCGTTAGTCATGCATGGTTACATTAGGTTAGCTACAGTACACCGTTAGTCATGCATGGTTACATTCTGCATACACTTTTCTGATTCAATAATTCAAATGCAGCACGATCATAAGCAATTTCAAGTAAGATATACAGATGGAACTTGTTTGCAAGTTTGCAAAGGTAAACAACAGTGTTGTAGCTAGAGTTCCATAAAAGAATAGAACAACAAAGCAGCCATTTTAGGATGAAAAGGTGGAAAAATTCTAGTCAGACTTTTGCACTTGAAGAAGAACAAGAAAACAATTGCACCCCAATCTACTTTTAGCCATGGTCGGAGATGGTGACCTGAACTATTACTGAGTGTTGACCAGGAAATAATGCCATTGCAACCGATGTTTTAAGGGTAATCAAGTATCTTGATGTTCAACTCTGTAAAGCTCGGCTGATTGGTTCTTGGAAGTACTGGAGAGAGATAAAAATGGCCTCCTATTCAACAAGGAAGAAATTAAACTGTGAGGAATACGTTCAGATGAGAACTTTAGGCGATTTGGCTAGCATGAGAAACAAAACTAGGCAAAAAGTACCTCAGTTCGGATTGTTCGGCTCCCCTGATCTGGGCATGTGTTTAAGTATAAACTGAAAACATCTCCTGCAGTTTTTCCCTTTTTTTTTTGAAAAGGGGATGGGGAGCAAGAGAAATTATATTACTGATTTTATTAATGCTGAATTATTATGAAATTCAGTACATATATCATATAACATGACTTAGAGGAGTGAAGACATTTTAGCTCAAGGAAAAAGCCAACCCCAAAACATAGGAAACGTCTTTCAAGAAAAAGGGAATCCCACCAGAACCTTTATTTATTTATTTTGCATTTCTAGGGAATCTCTATTTGTTAGTTGTTTTAAGAAAAAAAGGATGGAATACCTTCAACTCACTGTCTTCTTCAATGCTCTCTTCTAACCCAGCAAGTCCACCAAAGGCAATCAATAAGTGTCTACCAGATTAGACAAACAAGCACATAATAAATCAATTAATCAATTTTGAATGAAAGACCGTGAACCACAAACATACAATATAATTAATGTCATACTTCATATTTATTCAGCTTGCAAATGAAGAAAAAAATTTCTTTGAGCACCTTCAGCTGGAAAAGGCAGATAATTTTTCCAAAAGGTTCTCAACTATCACTCTATTTACAGCATAAGGAGACAAATTCACCAGTAAATCAATAGTGAAATTTCATGTGAACATCAATGCTTAGGCATAACAAACCATTTGAACGTACTATAGAGAGTTTGAAGTAAGAAAAAAAAAACTTCCCATGCACCTCAATACAGAGACACATTCTTGTGTTTTAAAATTGTCATTTCCATCTATAGTTGGATGCGTCAGATTCTTAAGGTTAAAAGAAGAAATATAGTAATACAGAAAAGATAACCACTAATCAACAGTCATTAAGCTGGCAAGATATCATCCAATATAACATAGCTCATGATCCATAATAAATCCTTTAGTGCTTGCAACATATCTTGAGGTGAAACAGACTGAAAAGTCATGCCACAGACATTACGCTTCACCAGTAAAGAAACCATTCCAGTCCATGGCAGCATAATGCTCATTTAGCATCACCAAAAATCAAAGTTAAAAGATGTGCAGACAAAATATCAAGCACTTTGACTAATCATCAAAATACTAGAAAACATTAGTTCAATAATATAAGGCAAGACAACCGACTGCTTCTATTTGAATGTTGGGCAGCCCAATTTAGATTATAACAATACTGCCACATGTTAGAATAATAGTTAATTCACATATGTAATCTTGGAAGAAAACCACGGTAAGTTATCCATGCCTATACCGTCATAGGCTCATTTCTATTACACTTTAATATATAAAGAATCAAAAAGAAACAAAAATGTGTAGGCAAGAAAAGAAGGAAATGGCTTTCCACACCTAATACTTATAAATGATTAACTCTGTTTGCTTGAAGGAGCAATCTAAAGAAGTTTAAATAAGCACATATGGATCAATATCAAGAATTTTATAACAAAATAAATACCTGAAGGAAGGAATTTTAAGATCAGATGACTTAATAATCTGGCCATGCTCAGAGGTACCAATTATATAATCATAACCACCCTGTTATTATAACAAAAGTTGATAGTAGGAAGGGTTTATGAGTTAATGTAATATAAGAAAGATTGATATATAGACACTAATGAGAAAGCCAAGTTGGAAAGAGAGGAAAAAAAAAACGAAGGTGGGGATACCTTGTATGTGCAATCCTTGAATATTGAACTCATATTATGTGCATAACGCACTTGATATCCCCAATAATTTCCTTCTTCCCTAGGCTTGGAGGATGAAACAATTTGGCGTGGTACATCTAGATGAATGAAGCAGATCATCATAAATAAGCTTTGAACAAGGTTTGAAATCAAGCAAAGACTACACAAGCATTCAAATAGCCAAAGACTGAGTACTAGAAAACCATTTTAATTGAAGCTCCTTTAGTGCTACACTTCCTCAATAATCACCGCAGTGACCTTAGCTTTACTTTTCTCTTAAAAAAATGCAATTTTTTTCTTTCTCTATTGAATCTTAGTTAGCAGGGTCCACCTGGTGATTACTTTCAAGTTCAAAAATAATAGGACTCAAATTAGGACCAGTGCTAAACATTATTTCCCTATGCAGATAAAGTATATTTGGCTGACCTCTGCAAACTAGAAGTGGCATGCTATAACTACAGAAGCAAACTCTACCAAGTACCAACCCTCCAAGAAAGATTTGAAAGGAAACAAAACTTAGAGAAACTCTGAAATGGATTTTTGGTTGTTCGAAATATTTTAAGAACAAGAACCTTGCTCAAAATAAAATGGAATATCAATTAAAAATTTTAGATATTACAATCTATCATAAGGATTTTGCACAAAGAAACAAATGTAGATTTCAAGTTGATAATGGCAACAGCAGAAGTAGAACAGAAAGAAGGGCAACTTGATTTTCCCCTTCCCCCAAGGAAGAATGCCTAATAAAAAACCATCACTCGGATTAAATAAAAGATGGCATTGCATTTTATCTACCCATAGGAAGGGGGGAGGTGGATAATACCTTGCAGAGGCTTAGACGTATAACATAATAGTATAGCTTGCACAATCCAATAAGTATGGCATTGTTTATATTGATAGCAAGACAGCTCAAGCAGAACTATATAAGGAAGATAACAAGATTTGTTACCAGCATCCAAATTGCGGTTGGCACCCATAGCCACTGTAACTCTTCTTTGTGGCTCAAGTGTTTGGTCAACTACAACGTGCTGCATATGTTGTGTACGGTATTAAATGTTAGAACATACACTAACACACTTAAGAGTTAAAACTTCAAAGAAAAAAAAAGACTTGAGAAAACAGATGGTTGAAAGTGTCTCAACCTATGCATAGTAGAATAGTAGTTTAACATGCAGCAAAACAACATTCAGATTTATCAGGCCAAATATCCTTCCAATGATAGCAAGAGGTGAATGTCATAATAATAATTGAAGACATCCATCACTGAAATCACTGATAGATACAAAATTCCAAAACATTATTAAAAACATAATACATCATAAGAGCAACAGGGGAAATAAAGGGGAAAAAAATAGAAGGAAAGGAAAAAGAGGGACTCAGCCATTGATAACAAACAAGAAGCCTAGCTTCAGACCAAGTAAATTATAAAATGATATGCCCATACCTTACTCAAACCCACGTCAACTAGTGTTCCCGAAGAGTTCGAATCATTTCCGTTTAGTGTGACGCCTATAAAGTCATAGCAAAATATCAAGAAAACATAAAAAGCAACCCAGGGAACGAAACAGCAAACAATAACAGTTATGCAACAAATGTTCCATTTTAAATTTTTTACAGAAAATAAAAATATAAACAAAAACAAGAAAGAATACAAATAATGAGAAAATTAAGATGTCCTCCATCACAATGGCACGGAAATAAAACACCAAAGACATGGTAATACCATCAATGTAATAAGGCTCATTAATCCCTTCAAATGTACGTTGGGAAGATGCAGTCAACATGACCATAGGCCCAAAATAAATAGAGGCGATATAAATAATACTAAGTTTCAATAATAATAATAATAATAATAATAATAATAATAATAATAATAATAATAATAATCCATTACAGATGTGAGGACAACAGAGTATCCTTGAAAATTAAAGCATCCTACAGCAAGTCTGCAACGATATTATTGACACACTTTGAATTAACTATCTCTCCTCTCTGGTAATTACTATTAAAATAAGCTTTCTTTCTATGGTTCTCTTAACAAAGCCTTGAGATTTAATAATCATCGAAATAAAAATAAACCATGATGAGTATGACTGATTTTAAAGCAACTCAACTCTCCCAACATGAACTATACAGCCCAAATATTTTAAAATCTTTAAATGCCTCTCCAGAAAGCAAAACTTCAGGCCATGAAGGGAGAGGAGAAGAATGAGAAACTAGTCCTCGATATCATTTATTTTTCAAAAAAAAATATATGTATATATATATTGATAAATTTAAAACGAATTATTAGTTCTCTCAAAAAGAAGCAATTTTTCAGCTTACATAAATTGCTTTTTCATAACATAACAGCACCATACGGAGCTACCCATTGATAAATGCAGCAGTTGCTGGGTCACAATCTACAGTGCACAGGTCAACTTATTACCACGAAATGATCCATTTCAATTGAACATGAAGGCCTACCTTCCCGATAGGGACCCCATTCATGTTTGCGCAAATGGTGTGGTGCATCAAGGGGTGGCAACAAGCCCTGTTAAGTGCAATACAAATAACTTAGTTAGGCAAGGAGCAAACAATAGACTATACAAACTTTAGAAATGCAGTTACAGGTCATAGTAGTAGGAACATTTTAGTGAGTGAGTCGAACCACAAATCTCAGGCTGTTATGCTTTGGGAAGAGGGCCTTTCTCAAATACTGGGGTGTTTCAAGGTACTGTAAAATTCTTATGAGGAAAGGTGCACCACTTTCTTCATCTGAGTTATCCAGCTCTGAAACATTGTGATCTTTATCTTGATTACTTTTATTGTCAAAGACAACCACCTGATCGTAAAACAAGAATTATCTCTATAAGCAATACAGCTGAATCAATTTTACACTGTACCATAACATTGGGAATGAATCAACGAAAGAAAGCACCAAGTCACGATAGTGGTCTTCTGATTCAAAATAATTAAAACAAAAAGTAACACTCTCAAACAATTAAGGTAGACACCAACCTCGTTGATTCGAAAAATAGTGGCGGCACGGGCGATTTGACCAGCCAACTGAAATGAAAATTAAAAAGAAAATTGTAAAAGGATAATCAGAATTAAGAAGCAACGAGAAAATAAAATAAGGGCAGTCCTCAAAATCAAATTGCAGGAAGCCCCTGTTAGAAATACTGAGTTAGTAACCAAACCAAAACCCAGATAAAGGGAGAGAAGGGATGGGAAGTGTACTCGAGTAGCAAGCTCATAAGATTGTGCATTGTCAATGATGGAACCAGGCACAGCGATGCTGATAGTGGGTATCTCCTTGGCTTCGTCATCCTCCATCTCTACCATCTTTTTCCTTTCCTTCTTCTTGAGCTTCTTCTTCATCTTATGAGTATCCCCATTAGCATGCTCGCCCTCGTTTAGCGTATCACTAACTCCGGATTCTGCCTCTGAATGGGTTCTTTTATTCTTCTTCCCCATTTCTGTAATGTCTTTGCTGTGTGTGAAACTACGAACGAAGACGGGTCTCCCTTGTCCCTTACGAAGGGTTTTAGTTTAGGTGCCAGCGGCATTAGAATTAGATATAAGTTTTTCAAAAATGTTTTTTTTTTTACAAAAAAGTCAGATTTATTTTCAGAATTTTCAATACTCAATAAGAATTAGATAGTACTAAACCAAATATATTATATTTTCTCCTTCCCTAATGTTATATGTTATTATAAGAGTTGAGTTTTTTTTATTCATTAAGATTTCTAACACTCATACTTAAAGAAAAACGTCAATTTCCTCTTTAGAAAAAGAAAAGAGAAATGGCAATCTAAAGTCTAAACCCTTCTTTTGTGCAAAGAAATGATGCTTCATTGAGTTCTATGGATTTACTGCTTAACCATGGAGGTATGGATAACAGTTGCTGAATATAATTTAACTTTCCAACATGTTAAATATTAAATGATGCATAAATTTATTTGATTAACAACAATTATAAGGTTTTTAATATACACAAGTTATCACCTTATAGCTTGGTAATCACTTATTAGCTTCCAAATAATCAGATAGAGCTAAAATTTCAGATTTTTTTTTACCAAAAAACTAAAATGTCAAGTTGGGAAGAAAGAAATTTTAAATGAAAATTTGTTTCCACGGAAATCTTTAAAAGGAGAGTTGATTATTAATTTTTATAATTTCCTAAACCTTTTACTTATTTTTATGATTTATTTTTTAAAAATCAATTCTGATGTTTTCATAACATTGATTGTTTAAAATTAACTATTAACAAATGATATCATAAAATAAAGTAGAAATCTTTAAAAAAATTTATTGATCCAAGAAATAGTATACATTATACAATAAACTAGTTTTGAATTAACATATGTTATGTTTGTTGTCTTTCTAAATCTTATATTTTAGATATGTGAAATGGGCTTAAAATGTAGAGCATTCGATTATTTATATTTATTTTGTGGGTGAAAAAAAGGGGTTTTTTCCCCTGATAAGCATGAGAAACACAGGAGAAGGAAAAAGTTGTGGACAGAGAACTATATATTATCACTAAATGTAACAAATTCCTTACTTAAATTAAGATTCAAGACACATCTTTACAAGGAAATCTGGGGAAGGTATTAAAATCTAAGAAAATTACAGAGGTATTATCCCTTGTTCCGTGTGTTCTAGCTTCACTCAACAAGAAATTTGCGATCTTTTCTGCTAAATTCTCCTCGGAGGAGTATTTCTCCCTCATCTGTGCAATGCAGAAAGCAATATGTTAGAAGTTGGTGGGAAATAGACGAATAAACTAGAAACTCTCAAGTTTTTGTACAAGACCTGAAGCACTAGCTGAATGGCTGACTTCGGGCCAACCACGTCCCATAACCCATCACTGTAAAATTGCGGGTGCTTTGTTAACGTTGAGAATGCGAATGTTCACATACACACACACACACACACACACACAAAGAAAACTTTAAAAGTGTCCTTTCCTACCCAAGTATTGTAGTTTCAATGGACTTAGTGTGCGTGTATATATATATCATGAGTTTCTCATAGAAGTATATATAAGAAGTTTGAGGGTAAACTATATTAAGAAAATTCAATATTCTTATTATTTAGGACATACAGGACGCAGTCGATAACTAGATTTTGAAGTGTTTGGGGGAAAAAAAAACTCCCAGGCACAAACATCCAATGGACGAGGACAACTATAGATTGGTTGTGCCCCCAATTGGTCATGTTCGAATAATAGGTTTAATTTCTTATCATTGTAACTGTTTACTTAAAAAAAAATTTAAAAAAAAAACTGTTTCAATGGTGAAGCACCATCATTTGCATTTTGGAAAGTGGAGTAGATTAACTTGATCGACTAGTTCTGGCTTCTTGCAATGAAAGAATATAAATGCATACATCAGCAGTAAAATTACCTTGCTAGTATGGCAAAAGCCCTGCTTTCCTGATCAATGTGCACAACTTGACTTATATAAGGCTCTGAACTAAACCGAGAATCCTGCTGTTTAAGAAATTTGTCCCCAAGCATCCTTGCGAGATTTATGCCTGCATAAAGTGATTACTCGTATCACCAGTTGTTAATACATTATTGAAACCAAGAGAAATACATTTGAATTTGCTTCCGCACCATATAGACGTGTTTCCCCATCTCTCAAGGGTTCCCCTATCTCTTCAATTCGGAGCCTTTCAGAATGACTTGTTATTTTATGATCTTCTGTCATCTTGATTTCTTTCCCATTAACACTGTCAGATAAATAAATAATCATAAGTTTTGTACAATAATTAAGGATTTGTCACCGGAATTACAGTCCACATGAGCCAAAACAACCACAAATAAAGCATATTAGAGTTCAAAATTAAAATAAATTCACTCGGAAGGTGAAAAGAAGGCACATATGTATTAGTACTTCAATTATTGCACAGGTGAGGTAGTAAACACCCTAAAATGGTGGAAAGACTAAAAACTAGACAGTTACGTTATTGCAATCACTGCAACCAGATAAATATAGCATCATCTACTTTCAATGATATTCTCTACTATTCTCCTTGTCCAATCCCAGAATTATCAATACTGAGGATGGCATAAATCATCAGTGAAAGTAGATGATGCTATATTTTTCTGGTTGCAGTGATTGCAATAACGTAACTGTCTAGTTTTTAGTCTTTCCACCATTTTAGGGTGTTTACTACCTGTCCAGAAAAATATAGCATCATCTACTTTCACTGATATTCTCTGCTATTCACCTTATCCAATTCCAGAATTATCAATACTCAAGATGGCATAAATCATTAACCATTTTACAAACAAAAAAGATTAGATGGCCTACTTGCCCACCAGAGCCTTAAATTCACCATGACTTATCCGTACATTCTATAACAGAAGTTACAGAACAGTAAAGAAACATACTTCATAACACAAGCAGAATCTCCCACATTTGCACATTGTGCAAAGAAATTTTCATCACCGTCAGTCCAAACCAGAAGCACTGTTGCTGTACATCCCTGCAAGGTGTTTAATATTAAAATGCACAAAGCATATCCTTCAATTATAAAATCTGGAAGATGAAATAAATTCTTTAAATTTAACATTTATCTAAGACAAAACTGTATATATATTGTGGGTTTACTCACAATGTAATATGGGGAAGGAAGCATTTTCACATGGTCGATATTGGATCACCCAACCAATCTATGGTCCACAAATCATTAAAAATATATGGTTACTTAGAATTAAAGTACTGAAAGGAAAAGTGTCCAATATTTACCATGTTTCAGGAAGGGCCAATTGACCTTCAGCAAGATAAGATTGAAATGGAAGGGAGAAAGAAAGAATGTAGCTCTTCCGTTTATGCTAGTAGATTACTATAGGCACTTAACCTCACCAAACTCAAATGATAGGATATAAGACAAGGGAGAAGGGTAGCAAACAAAATAATAGTACTATGTAACACTTTAATAAACTACTTGATCCACAAAGGTTAAGACAGGTTCAACCAGAAAATCAAAGGGGGAATTAATATACCTCATAATGGTGATTCATGCAAGCTTCTGTTTGAGAAAATGCATCTCTAAGAACATTTGAAGCATCATGGAGTGATACAACCTCCTCTCTTTTTAGTGAATCCGATAATATATTTGCAACTATCTCAGGGAAAAGTCTGATGAAAAATTTGAAAAATAAAAATAGTTAATTTTTTTTTTTTTTTTGCTACAAGGAAGGGCAAAGCCCCAAAGAAAGAAAACTAAAAATAGTTAATTTTCAATCATTAAGAATCACATCCATGGATGAGTAAATAAAATCTGCAAAAACCATTGTCAAAAGAAGGTTGGCATTTCAAAATATTGATAGATTTTACAGTATTAATTCTTTTATAAGTTCCAATTTAGCTTTGTATGCAGCAATACCCTTTATGTTCACATTTCACATTATAGTAGCTTCAACATCAATTAATCTCACAAGACCAGAGCACTGGAGCAAATAAATCACTTGATTTACACATCAATGAAGAGGGACCCAGAATAATTTTAGAATAGATGCAAGCACGATCTGCAAATGCATTAAACCAGACCTATTTTCTCATTATTATATATTTACATTGAGAAGTCTAATCAACAACTTCATACAACTTAGGGAATGAAATAATTCCTTGGGTACAATGTTTTTAGTATTAGCAGAATCAGAACCTTTATTGTCCATTATTAATTTTTTTTCCATACAGTGATAGGTGAAATAAATATCAAATGGAATTCAAGTATTCAACAAGTTACAGCAGGCCAGGTTTATAGACGATACAAGTCAAGGTGACAAGATAAGCAAGTCAGTACAGGCTATTCAACAAATACTGGCTAAAAGATGGAATACTTTAATGAACATGTGAGAAATCACTGAAGAAACATAGACCTATAGAGCATACACTATACCAACAAATACACGAGGCAAGTTGAAAGGGCCTGGTAATAAGCATCATTAGATGTCCGCAAATAATCCAAATCAGAATGTTACTGGATTATAGTTTCACCACTATGGATATAATAAAAAATACTGACATGACATGATTACATAATTCTTATTTTGACGCTTTCGCAGTCCAGTCACTGAAGATAATAGAAATGGCAACAATATAAGATTTAGAAAACAACAAACATAGCAGATAAATACTAACTTGCTAGCAGATTTGGCAGCACCATCTCCACCATGCCCATCACAAATTATGAACAGTCCAAACTGCAAGTTAGGCATCCAGGCGGATTAGCTCCCTATTGAAGGTACAAAACAAAAAATTAGAAGGGACCTTGAATGAACAAGCACTGTGTAGAAGTCCAGAACCTGATCTAGTCCAGGCAGAGGCCATTGATAACAGCAAACATCTTCCATGGGCAGCTTTCTTGCTCCTCGACGCATAGACATGGGATCTGATGCCATACCTACTCCAAAGGGAATGTGAATCCTATTTTGAGAAGTAATATGAACCTGTCATATATTAAAATCATGTAATAGGTTAAAATGGCATGCTTTAAATAAGAAGGATCCACATAAGTTACAATAGCATATAGGACTAACCAGTGCAGCACACTCATCCTATGTTTTTCCCTTTTGAATGACTTCGTGGCGGAAGAAAAAATAAAAGATGAAGAAGAAAAATTAACCGCTTAAAATTTATTTACAACTGATACTCTGGAAAATTCGGATGAGGTAGACCTTTTCTTATTTCATAAAATTGTCCTCCTAAATAATCAGTTAAACAAGAATACTACTTCTATAAGCTTTTCATCTAGAAGGCAGCATATAGAACAGATACATAAGAGAGCATTACTTACGATTACTTTTGATGTCGTTCCAAGTGTTATAATATCTCCATTAGCAATCTCAACTGGATCACTCCAATGCCTGCTTCCAGTGTCTAAATGGCTGATAGGTCGAGAATTCAGAAGTGTTCCATTCAAGCTACCCATATCTACCAACTCCCATTTCATTTTCTGAAAGAAATTCAACAATAGTTAATGCACCATAATAATCCAGAAAAATCCAAATGCAAGTCCAAGAGAACATTGAATAGGATTTACATCCAAATTCCAGTTTATTAATGCATGCTTTCCTGACACTTCAGAATCCTTTATCAACAAATCACTTGGAGACACTCTTCCCAACGTCAGTGGTAGCCTTGAGGGAATTGTTGATTGTACAGAACAACGAAGTCCACAAGAAGGACCGGTGATAACCTCCAGAGTGAGGCAACTTCCTGCACCTCTAATAGAGAAATATGATGACATGCTTCACATATTTAGCCAATGCAAATACAGATAACAGGCTAACCAAAAGAGAAGTTAAGATATTACTTTGATCTAAGATATCTCTGTGGACAAAGTCTTGCAGTCTGTCAATTTCAAAAGTTCTATTGGACTTCTGAAATTCTGCTAACTTAGCCGGGGAAAGCTTAAGTGTCTGACCAACATCAACATCTTCTGAAGGATCAGAAATTACATCTAAAACCAAATTATCACCTGGAAATAGTTATAGGATAGTATTGAGTCATTGCATAGTAAAATAGTCAATAAAAGCGTAAATGAGATTAAACAATTAAACTGCACATTAGTGCATTAAGTTAGAGTACCTTGAGGCACATGGTGAGAAGCAGTAGAAAGCCTTTGCTTATAAACAAGTCCACGAGGCTGCAGTGAGCGAAATTGACCATCGTTGGGGAAGGATGCACCCTCAAGATCATAGTCTCTAGACACTTCATTGCTCTGGTTAGGTGACACATTTGCATCATCTAATACAAGGGGCCTCTTTAGGTCATTAGCCTACCAATGAAGGATTCATTAGGTGTTAAAAGCATAATCTCAGCTGATGGATCATAATTCCTAACCAACTTATAATTTGTAAAATACTGTTCATAAAGTAAGTCCAAGAGAAGTAGGGGTGTTCGTTGGGCGGTTTGGGCGGTTTAAAATGGTTTTTCAAACCGAACCGCTCGCATCGGTTTGAAGAAAACTCAAACCGTTCGGTTTGAAAAAAAATATCAAACCAAACCAATATAATGGCGGTTTTGGCGGTTTGGTTTGGGCGGTTTGACCTTTAATTATTATTAATTTTATAATTAATATAAAAAGTACTAATTTCATAACATCTGAAAAAGTGGCAGCATTGTGTTCATTAAGTTATGAAACAGAAGACGAAATGGGACTTTGAATGCGAATGGGAGAAGACGAAATATAGATGTTGGGGTTTGGTCTTTCACTGGTTTCAGTTTGGAACTTTGAATGCAAATTGAAATGTCAAATGTCTATGCGACTACTTTTTCAATTTTTATTTTTGGTCTTTAGGTTATAGTTTCATGGGTTGAGCCTCATTGTTTATTTCTTTTAGTGGACTAGTGGAGGAACGCATAAATACTATATATATATATAATGTATTGTATTATTTATATACAATTGCATAGTTGCGGTTTGGTTCGGTTTGGTGAAGTGTCAAACCGCCACTGAACCGAACCGCCCAAAATTAAGAAAAATGAAACCAAACCAAACCATTTGAATGTCGGTTTTGGTTCGGTTTGGTTTGGTTTGGTTCGGTGTAGTTCGGTTCAATCGGTTTGGTTCGGTTTTGAACACCCCTAAAGAGAAGCATGCAAATTAAAACAAAATCATTGGATCATTTTCAAGCAGTAAAACAGGGGCAAACTAGGGGAAATTCTTTGCATTAGCATCCTTGGGAGATTAAGCACAGAATTAGGGATACTTAGCAAGGCAAGGACATGAAAACTGTTTGAACCATCATGTATGAAGTATACAAAAAATCGAACAGGTTTCCAACAGAAAAGTGATCAAATCATTTTGCTTTGATTATGAACTTTAACTAAAACATATTTCCTTCAAATTCTATCATCTCTTACATCGCTAATACACTCCCATCATATAAAGGACAACATATACAAGGCAACGACAACAATCAATATTTGGAAGAGTTAAAACATATCTAATTAAACATCAAAGTGCAACCATAGGAGAGAGATGAATGGAGCCAGCATTGGCTAATAAGTTATTTAGTTAAACCTAAAGTTCCATTAGCTCCCAGCAAATAAGTTCTAGATTAATCGATCCAGCCCAAAAACCCACGAAGTCCTCAAAACCATCATCAGCTTAAAATTTAGAAACTGCCAAAAAAAAAAAAATAAGACTATGCGATAAAGAAAATAGCAACCCCGAATCAATGCTGAATCGAAATGCGTCTGCAACTATAACCTCGAATAAATGACTAGGAAAGTTTCTCCCGCAACTCTATGGACTTGCACAGTTGCACGTAACTGAATAGAACAACAAAGGTTAAACCCTGAAGAAAAGGTTTGTACTATAAATCACACAGAATTAGCTGAAACCAAGCCTTTCCCCCCGCCCCGCCCCAAAAGAAAAAATCTACGGACATATATACACGAAGAGTTTGTAACAGAACTTTCAAATTCTAATTGGTTTCTCGAAACTCAACAGTGTATTACACTTAGAATGTTGTTCAGAAAGATATTTCGGAATTCGGATGCGAAATTCTTTCAAAAATGAAATATAAGAGAGTGATGGGAATATTGAACAAAAGAAACGGCAGTACCTTGATGGATCGAGAACGGGAAGTGAAAAGAAAGCGCCATGGTTTACAGGCAAAGAAGACGATGACGACAATTAGAAGAAGCATAATGAGAAGAAAGAGACAGACAATCGTCTCTACGATCGCCATCTTCTTCGTTCTCTCTCTTCACGTCTGAAGAGACTTGTGATTGGCTTTCGGTTTGCGAGAAGCTCGCTTCTAAAGTGGTCGCACTTTTTTTCTTTTTTTTTCAATCCCTTCCAATTACAAATGATAAATTTTCAACACATATTTTCTGTACTTTTCCAAATTTCTCTCTAAAAATTTTTTTTTTCATATAGTCATAGCCTTCATACTTTATATTTTATAGTTTATACAATTTTTTTATCCAATAATACTTTATAAAAATGATTTTGTGTCATTCGAGAAATTCAACAAAATTGAAAATAAACTATTTTATGCAACTTCTTTTTTTTTATCGGATTCATGCGACTATTTATGGCAGAGGACTAATTATTTTGTGCCACGTGTACAATTTGTGCACATGGCACAATATTATTGGTCCTCTGCAGTACTGCATTGGTGGGGTACTGTAGAGGATCCAAAACTACTATTTATCTAACTTATTTCAATGGACAAATGCATTAGCTAATTAGCTACCTAGAGGATTGGACAATATTGTGAATTTGTGATGGACTCATTTATATAAATCATATAGTCTAGTTTGGATTACTTAGCATATAGGTGATCAATTTCCATGTTATGTTTATTTACTCATCTGATTGTAAATATTGGTGGAAATAACTGACGGGAAAAAATATTTAACTGTGAAACATATTTTTAAATAAATGTTTTGTAATTATAATTGTTTTTCCATAATAAACGGTATTCATTTATTTGGATAGTGTTCACCATTGTGCTACATAAAAAGAAAAGAAAAAATATATATTATTATTAAGGATTAGAATTCCTTGAGTAACTAACATGATGGAAAGTTTTTAATAAAGTGAGGGTGAGGCAATTTGAATCCCCTAGAATACTCTAGAGTGAAGTAAGGAAAGAGATATAAATAAGTTTCTTTTTCTACTTATTTTTATCTCTCTTCTCACTCCATCCCTAAAGTACGGGGATTCAATCTCGAGGGTGAGGTGGTCATTAATGAAACATGGTGAATTATGAAAATCATTTTATTAATTGTAAGTTTAATAAAAATAATAATAATTTTTTTTATTAATTAGATATTGTAACATTATTAATGGGTGGGATAGATTAAAACTTAAAATTTTCAATAATATTTTTATAACAAAAAAAAAGATAATTTATATATTGTATAGATCTTTAAAATTTAAAAGTATAAGAATAAAAAATATTAAGATTTTAANCTTGAAGTCATTAAAAAAAACTGCATTCAATATTTTTATAAACAGAGAAGTAAAGGTGGTATCTAATTACAATTAATTAAAAAGATTGAAACATATATATTGCATGGTGGAGCAGGTAAAATAATATATATATATAAAAAAAAAAAAAGATGTTGTCTAGGGCATGATGATAAACTAAAAATGCTATATGCTTAATGTTACTTTAAATGTAGAGTGAGAAAGGGGATATAGTTTTGCTTGTTCGTGAAAGAGATAAACTAAGTGTTAGGTAAGAAGTAAATAACATTTGCTGAAAAGATAAGCATCAATTTCTTCAAAAGGATTAAAAGACAAGTTTCCCTTAAGATCGATGTGTAAGACATCTGGTGATAAAGTAATAATTAAGAAGTCGTGTTATAGAAAACACTCTATTCTTGTTTTTTTTTTGTTCAAACCTTAAGAATACTCCAAATTGATTCAGAATTATTGATATTTGGAAACTGGTCATGTTAGAATTGATGGGGACAGGTTATTATTATGACAATGGCAGTGGTTATGCTTATGAATCATAACTATATAATGATGACGTTGAATTCCATCCTCTATTAATGCTGAACAATAATTTGATCTTCCATTTCTATATATTGGTTACATTTTCATTCATGGTGGTATATATGTATAACTTAATTAGGCCCATATGAATAAAGACGAATCCTTTTAGGCCCAAATTAAGGTCTCTTTAATGGGCTTTTGTTGTTTGGGTCTTCTAAATGCACGGGACTTCGGTTATGGTTTGTGTGACCGCGGACCGCCAATGAATATCTTATATCAGAGAAAAACGAATAACAGCAAAACACTGAAATAAGGAGTACAAATTCAAAATCGATCCGATAATAATCATATTAATAATAATAAAGGTAGAGTATTAATTATATATAACTTTGAGATTTTTTAGTAGCAGGCCTCCCAGAATTATATATAATTTTATCTAATATATGTATAAATAAACTATCTATGAATTAAAAAATTCAATATGTCATTTAAAAAAAAAGAGAATATAGCTAATTTTTTATCCTCTGTGTCTATGAAAATCTACTTATTATTACCTTTTAAAATATAAAAATACCTTCTGATACATCACTATTTGGGCGTACGCCTAAACAGCCCTCGGGAAGCGCCCTCGAGCCAATCGGGCGCCCTATACACACTTGGGGGCGTTCATGATCCATCCTGGGTCATGGCGCCCGTCCCCCGAATGACACGTGGCCACCCACGATCACCCTGCTCCGCAATCCACGTTACGAGGGATCGTGGGCTGCGAACCAGCTCACCCACGATCTCCAGTTTCTAGGCGCCCGCCTAGAGACACCACGCAATCTCCCACGATTGCCTTGCTCCGCAAATCTCGGTCTCCACCATCTTCGCTGGTGGAGATCGTGTCCAGTACGTGGTCCGCCCCGCACGCTGACCACCTCTCTCCTCCCTGCTCTATAAATAGAGCCCATTTCACCAGTTCAAGGTTAGCGACTTCTTACACCCTCAAATTCTCTTACTCTCCTATCACTCTCTTACTAACTTGAGCGTCGGAGTACACTTCGCAGGGCCCCCCTGTGAAGCTTTTGCAGGTCTTTGCTCAAGTCTTGGCTCTCGCAGCCCTCTCCGGTGAACTAGGTAAGTGCCAGCCATTTTCCAGTTTATCACCTTCAGTTTTTACATTCGCAGTTTAAGTCATAATATTATCTATCAAAGAATTATATATATCCGAAGTTAAGAAAAAAACGATTCAGGCTAAAAAAAAAAAACAACGATTGAAAATAGATATTATTAATAGTTTTTCTTAAATACATGATAATTGTTTTAAGTGACTTAAACTTCGGTAGATATTATGATAATTGTTGTATTGAGATCATACTTGTATTTTGGTATTTTTATAATTTTTTAGTATAATTCTCTCATGTTTTAAGTATTTAATTATAGGCCAAAATGCAGAGACACCCCTTGAGTTTTAGATTGAGTGCACATAACACCCCTGAGTTTTCAATCTGTGCAAATA
>QANZ01013588.1:6710-17394 GCA_003254925.1 Chamaecrista fasciculata
TGACAACTACAATGCCGGAATAGTCAAGACCTCAGGTCTAAGGCTATCGTGTCAGGTGTACAGGAGAGGCTCGCTTATGACTAAACCCATGCAGGACTCTCCGGGTCGGTCCAGCAATTTGTAACCTTTACATAATCGCACCATGACTCTCGAGAAGCATCTAGTGCATGTATCTCTATACACCGAGGTCATGCTGGTCTTAGTTCATTTACGTTCCCACGTGAATGATCGACCAGGGACAATTTTAGATTAATTATAATACAATTAATCAAGGACGCTATCATAGTAAACGTGCTAATAATATGATAACAACATAATTTATCTCTATAAATTAATCAAAACTATATGTTCAAACAAAACATATAAATACAATGATTGGCCCTAGGGCACAATCTCCATCAGGTGGCACCTCATGGTTCTTGATTTTAATTAATAAAATTGTGTTGTTAATTAAATTCAAGATTTGATTTGAATTCAAGATTCAAATTTTGAATTAAGATATTAAGGTAATATTTTAATTCAATATTGTTGGAAATTAATAAGTTAGTTATAACTTCCTAAGAGTTTGGGTTGTTATTTTAATTATTAAATTCCCATAATATATATATATATATATATATATGAGGATTGACGCATTTTAAGATCAAAGGAAAAGATTTGATTTTGCAATTTGAATTTAAAATATGCAAGTCGAATTTAGGGTTAGAATATTAAGGTAATATTTTAATTATAAATTCAATTCCTCATGACTCATTCCAACCCATAGGGTTTGAGCAATCAAGATTTGGTTTCAAGATTTGATCTTGAAATTTAAATTTGAATTCCCTATTAATCTTGAATTATAATATTAATGTAATATTATAAATCAAGATTTGTGATTCCCTAAATATAATTATTTACGAAATTATTATATTTACCTCTTTATAATTAGGAGTTCCCTAATTTTAGGAATGAGAAAATATATATATATATATGTAACAAAACACACAAGTCGACTAAGGGGGCTATATATATTTTAGTGAGACTAAAAATTTGGTCAAACCCTAGAGAGAGAGGAGAATAGTTCGACTCACTCATCTTTAGGGTTTGGGGCGATTTTGTGATAAAGAAAGGAGAGAGAGAATTCGATCAAAACCCTAAAAGGTTTAGGCTTGGGCGAAGGTGTTCATCTCTTGATTTTTGGTTGGTTTTTCAAGAAGAGTTCTTGAAGTTGTGCGCCACTTTCTTGGAGATTTCAAGAAGAGTTCTTGAAGATCCAAGAATTGTAGATTGGTTCCCGTAATCTCTTGGGAAGAAGAGATTGGAGGCTAGCACCTGAGGGTCTGCCAAACTGTTCGTGTGGATCACCGATAGAGGAAGGACACGCGTTGCTGTGGACTTCTCGGACTCGCAAATTCAGAAGCTACCGATTGACATTTAGGTATACATCTTCCCTTACTAGAATAAATCCAAATAGTGGATCCTGGAAGGAAATTATAGGCTATGCGAAATTTTGAATTTTACGTTTTCTTTAGCTGCGCTCGCTCTATAATTTCCCAACAGTAGTATCAGAGCCACACAATTCTTGGGTTTATTTTAGTTTTTGTGATATACATGAGATGTATGTTTGAGTGTTTACCGCTTTCATTCGTATGCTTAAATTTTGCGAAAATCCACCAAATGAGGTTTTTGAACCCAATATCAAAATTTGTGCAAATTTATGTATTTGATACATAGGATAATCAATTGGATTGATTAAAATTTTTCTTGAATTTTGAGTCTTGGTCGAAAAACCCTATATATACATTTAATTGAAATTGTTTTGATTATAATATTTTGGGTGGCTGAAAATTTTAAAATGAATTTATAAATTTTTGGGTCAATAATTCGAATTCTTGATTATGATTCTTGAATTCTTTAATTATTGATGCAAGGCTTAGTTTTTCAAGAGGGCATGTTAAATTGCACAAACCCTAATTTAACACAATTGAAAATCGTTTTGGTGTGCTGTATGATAGTCGTGTATATATGTTTAAATATGTGAATTGTTCATGTATGAGTATGGTGTTGTATATGGCTCTAGGTATTTTTGGTAAATACGGCCTGCGTGTCGTCTCCCTAAATTCTGAATGTAATTTTATTTTACTTTACCTCTATGTTGATATGAGGTTTTCCCAATGTAATTTTATTTTTCTTTTTAGAAAAATTCTCTCATTGGCTTGAGGGAATTTAGGGTAGATGGGCTATATCTAAACACGGTTATATTTATGCATTTAGTATTTTTGTATGAGATGCAAATGGCGCTAGATGTATGTTTAGGGGTGCGATTTTAACATGCAAATTTTTAATTTTACGCACAACCACGTATACGATACGAGCGTAGGATTTTGTATGAGATACAAAATTCGTGCATGTGTTTATATGTATGTGATACATGGGGATAAACACTTGGCACACTTGTTTAATTTTAAAATTGGATTTTAAAATTGAACCAAAATTAATTTTAAAATTGAACCCTTATAAAATCTTAAGTTTTAATGCCATCAATAAAACACCCTGTTAAAATCTTGTTCATTGTGGAGCGGTGATAGCCCAAGCTACACGTATCTACTTTTAACTTGAGGAGACACGGGTGAATGGAAGATTCAACGCAATGCCTTATTGAAATCTTGGTCTATTGGATGCGATAATAGCCCAAGCTACACGTGTTTAGTGGACCTTGATGATATAGGGTTGGGCTTCGACCTCGTTGTTTTGAGCCTGGCCATTCACGAGTTTTATTGTGTGACTTAATGGGGTTATCAAATCGGATTTGGACCTCAAGGCATTAGATGGGATAAACATGCCATAATAAGTATCATATGATGATACAGTCCCATAAAGATCTAAGAGTCACATATGATGTGATTGGTAAAGAGTTACCTACCTAAATAACCTAAGGGTGCATGATCGCCCAAGCGACGGTAAACTTTGGTGAAATATGGATCTTAGCCACTAATAATAATTTTGCTGGGTTTTATAAAATAGTGGACCTTTTTGCTAATTAACTTTCATATCTTAGTTGTAGAAACATGGCAAACAATATAAGTTCAACGTTATCACTGCGATCTATCCTTGAGAAGGATAAGTTAAATGGGACGAACTTCCTTGACTGGTTTCGTAATTTGAGAATAGTTCTCACCCAAGAAAGGAAGCTTCATGTCCTAGAAAACCATCCCCTGAAGAGCCTGCCAACGACACTCCAAGAGCTCAAAGAACTGCTTATGAGAAGCACTTCAATGACTCTGTGGACGTTGCTGCATATGATGCAATCTTGATGGTTCAAAAAAATCCAGGGGAAAGGGAAGGGCAAAGGAAAGAGGAAGGGTAAAGCCTCGGTTGGTGAGACCAAGCCAGGGGACAAGCCTAACCCACAACCATCCAAGAAGGCAAAGCCTTCAAAGGATGCGATTTACCTTTTAAGAAATTGCAAATTGTATTTGGAAGATCAAAAGAAGAAGAAGAGCGGTGAGGTCTCTTCTTCTGGTATCTTCGTTATAGACGTTCACGTGTCTACTTTAACCACTTGGGTATTAGATACAGCATGTGGTTCTCACATTTGTATAAATGTGAAGGGTCTTAGAGACAGTAGAAAGCTAAAAAGAAGCGAGGTGGACCTACGTGTAGGCAATGGAGCAAGAGTTGCTGTTGCTGTGGGAACAGATGAGCTTGTGTTGCCCTCTGGGCTTATTTTATAATTGTTATTATGTACCTTCATTGAGTTCAAACATTGTTTACCTTTCTTATTTGGATAAGGAAGGTTTTACATGTGTAAACGGCAATGGAAGGTGTTCTATTTATAAAGACAATGTTTTATTTGCTTATGGTGATTTGCAAGATAATCATTACGTCTTAAAATTAGAACGAAAACACGATAACAATGTCTATAACATTGATACCAAAAGGATTAAGATTAACGAATCAAACCCTACGTACCTTTGGCATTGTTGTTTAGGCCATATAAAAGAGAAACGCCTAGAGAAACTCCATAAAGATGGACTTCTAAGTTCATTTGATTTTGAATCATATGATACTTGCGAATCTTGTTTACTTGGTAAGATGACAAAGGCGCCCTTCATTGGCCACAATGAGAGAGCATGAGGTTTGGGTATGTCTACCTAATGAAGCTATGTGGACCCATGAGTACTCAAGCTAGAGGTGGTTACTCATACTTCATCACGTTCACTGACGACTTCAGTAGGTTTGGGTATGTCTACCTAATGAAGCACAAGTCAGAGTCTTTTGAAATGTTCAAGAGATTTCAAAGTGAAGTAGAGAACCAAATTGGCAAGAAAATCAAAGTCCTTCGATCCGATCGAGGAGGAGAGTATTTAAGTCATGAGTTTGTTGATCATCTTAGAAGTTGTGGGATAGTCTCACAACTTACCCCTCCTAGAACTCCACAGTGGAATGGTGTTTCTGAGAGGAGGAATCAGACTTTATTAGATATGGTCCGATCTATGATGAGTCAAGCTGATCTTCCGCCATCCTTTTGGGGGCTTGCTCTAGAAACTGCTGTGTCCACACTTAACCGTGTTCCGTCTAAGGCAGTTGAGAAGACACCATATGAGATATGGAATGGGAAGAGGCCCATTTTGTCTTACCTCAAGATTTGGGGATGTGAAGTTTACGTTAAGCAACAGCTTAACGATAAACTATCTCCCAAATCCCTTAAGTGTTTATTTGTGGGATACCCCAAGGAAACAAGGGGGTATTATATCTACTACCCATCTGACAACAAAGTGTTTGTAGTCAGAAATGGATTCTTTTTAGAAAAGGATTTTGTCTCCAAAAGAGATAGTGGGAGTAAGATAGATCTTGAAAAGGTTCAAGATCCACAAGACACTCTAGAGGCGCAGACGGAAACTAGAGAAGAGCCACAAGACGTTGTGGATGTTGGAAATTATAGAGTGGAGCGCAGCGGAAAAAACAAAAAACCTTTAAAAATCGCATACTCTATAATTCCCTTCCAGGATCCACTATTTGCATTTATTCTAGTAAGGGAAGATGTATACCTAAATTTCAATCAGTAGCTTCTGAATTTGCGAGTCCGAGAAGTCCACAGCAACGCGTGTCCTTCCTCTGCCGGTGATCCACACGAACAGTTTGGTAGACACCCAGGTGCTAGCCTCCATTCTCTTCTTCCCAAGAGATTGCGGGAACCCAATCTACGGTTCTTGAATGTTTAAGAACAATTCTTGAACCTCAAGAACAAGTGGTGCAAATCTCACACACAAAAACCCTAAACCATTTAGGGTTTAGATGAACCTATCTCTCTCTAGAAAATAATCGACTTTTCTCTCTCTAGGAAGAAGTCGACTCTCTCTCTCTAAAAGTAGGTCAAAGTCGAAATTTTAGTCTCTACTAAAAGTGCAAGTTGACTTTTGGAAAAAGGGAATGTATTTATAGAGTTTCATTAGGGAATCACATTTCATAACTCATAAAATCAAGAGGATTATTATATTTAGGAAATGGGGTTCCTAAAATCTTGAATTATGATATTACACTAATATTATAATTCAAAACTAAAAGGCAATTTAAATTAAATTTCAAGATCAAATCTTGAAACTAAATCTTGAATGCCCAATCCTCATCGGTCAAGAGGATTTGAATTCCTAATTAAAATATTACATTAATATCTTAATTTGAAATTCAAGATGCAATCTTGAAATCCAAAATGCAAGATCAAATCTTGCCCATTGGATGTCAACCATGCGCCATCCTCAAACCAATTTATAGGAATTTAATAATTAAAATAACAACCCTGTAATTAGCATGTTTACTATGATAACGTCCATGATTAATTATGAGATAATTAATCTAAATTTTTCCCTGGTCGATTGTTTTCGTGGGAACGAAAATGAACTAAGACCAGCATGACCTCGGTGCATAGAGATGCATGCACAGATGCTGGGACGAGAGTCATGGTGCAATTACGTAAGGTGGTTACGAGTTGCTAGACCGACCCGGAGAGTCCTGCATGGGTTTAGTCATCAACTTGCCTCTCCTTGTACGCCTGTAGCGATGCCTTAGACCTGAGGTCATCATTATTCCGGCGTTGCAGTTGTCAGACTTTGGCTTAGTCTAACTCTACCCGTAACAGGGTAGCCATAAAGGGCTAAGTACGGGTTTGGTTGATTGCCGTGCTGAGGAATGTGGATTGGCCAAAATGGGATTTTGTCCCTCATTAGATGAGAGATATCTAACTGGCGCCCTCGATGAGTCGGTCCAAGAAAAGGAGTGGCCACTCAGGAATTGGGACTTACTCAGGGAATCGAGAAAGTTGTGGTTTGGATTATGGATGACTTTCCTGTGCCTAGTCCATGACCAAGATATCGTAGGACAAAAGGATCTCTGACACGGAGGTACTGAGGTTAAGTCGTTTTAGTAAAAACGATAACTCACGTGTTTTGGATAGTTGTGATGGCTTGCTAGAGTCCGCTCACGACTTGTAGGTCATGGGGATGACCTGCTGCCAACTTCACATGGGGCCTACTGGGTCACACACGAGCAGGAACAGAACACCATTTAAAAGGGACACGAATTAGGGTTAATTCGTGGGTCACTCCGGTGACATGATTTAAGACACAGAGGAAATGTCTGGGACATTAGGTCTTGTCTTAATTGATCTACAGATGTGTAATATTTAGATTTGTGGGACAAATTTAAATATAATAATTGTTAAATGATTAATGGGGATTAATTATTTACAATTTAAATATTAGGGAAAATAATTCAGATAATGTTCCTAAGAGTTAGGAAATTATTGAATTATAAAATTCCCTAATAAAATGATGAGGGTGGCGCCTCTTAAGGTTTAGTTGGATAAATAAAATAGTTTTATTAATTCAAATAATAAGTTTGAATTCAAAAGATTTGATGGAGATATCAAAAGATTTGATTCAAACAGATTTGGTGAGATCTCCTCTCAGAATCTTTGGTAAATCATAAATTAAGGAAAGTTTTTGATTTATAAAATTCCAAGGAAAAGGGAGAGGGAGATGCCGGATAGTTGGTGGGTCCCAATGAGATATTTGATCTCTCATTTGATTCTTCAAGATTGCAGTTTGAATTTAAATTAAAATATTAAGGTAATATTTTAATTATAAATTCAAGTCCTAAAATAATTATATTATCAGAATATCTTGATTTTAGGAATAATTAAATCACCAAATTTTTGTCTATAAATATATGGGCAAGTTGACTTGGCCAAGTAAGCAAGTATACAACCCTAGTTTTGATTTTCTTCCTCCTAGAAGAGAGTGAGAAAATCGCACCTTTGCACCCAAGAGAGAGAAAAGTCGAGTTTTCTCTAAGAGTTAGAGTCTTAGAGAAAATCGATCAAACTCCATAATTAGGTTTTGTGAGAGAAGAAAAGGCAAGAAGGAGTTCTTGTGGGGGGTTTCTTCTAAGCGCCACCTCGATTGTTGTTTCAAGAAGGAGTTCTTGAGTTCAGAGGTCTGTAGATTGGTCCCTAGTTCTTTTGGAGAAAAGAACTGAAGGCTAGCACCTCGGTGTTCAAAGAAACTGTTCGTGTGGATTACTGGCAGAGGGAGAACGCTGGGAGTGGGCTCCTTGGACACGCCTTGTTCAACCATCAGATTGAAACTCGTGAGGTATACCACTATCTAAAAGTTTTTAATTCTGCTAGCGGATCCGTTCGGGAATTCTAGGACCTAGGCGCTTTTATTTATCGTTTTATTTTTGCTTCCGCTGCGTTAGGCGCCTAGGATTCCCAACAGTGGTATCAGAGCCACGCTAGTTCTAGGATTTAAAACTGTTTTTGTGTACATGTGATGTATGATATGTGTGTTTACCGCTTTCAATCACGTTTTTGGTTTTACAAAGAAATCCATCGAACAATTTTCTTAAAAATTCAATCTACAGAAAAAGGTGCAAATTATATGTATGAGATACATATAGAGTCGATTGGATCGACTGGAAAATTTTTCTTGATATTTTAGGCCAAAGTCAAAATTCCTTTATAATTATAGTTAAAAGTGTTTTAATTATAATAATTATAAAGGTGGCTGAAAATTTGTTAAAATTATGAATTTTAAAATTTTTGGGGGTCAATATTTATAAATTCTTGAATAGAGATTCATGGTATTTATAATTATTGACAAAAGGCCTAATCTCAAGAAAAGGGCATGTTAAAATTGCACAGACCCTAAATTGAACACATTCTTAAAAGGAGTTTTAATATATGTGTTGGTTACCGTGTTTGACATAATTGTATGAATTGTTCATATTTGAATTGTGTGGTGTTGGATATGGCTCTAGGAGGTTTATTTCGATAAATACGGCCTGCGTGTCGTCTCCCTCTACTCTAGTGTAAAATTTACTTTCAGTTTATACCTCAATGTAACGGGTGTTTATTCACGTGTAATTTTATTTTTCCTTTTAGAAAGGTTCTCTCATTGGCTTGGGAGAATTCTAGGGTAGATGGGCCATATCTAAACACGGTGTTTGTTTTACATTTAGTTGTATGTGATGCGCTAGATGTATGTTTATGGTGCGAATTTTAACATGCTAATTATATATATCGCGCTACAACCACGTATACGATACGAGCGTGGGATTTTGTATACGATACAAAATCCGGGCACATGTTTATATGTATGAGATACATGGGGTAATAAACATGTGGCATGACTCGTTTAATTTTAAAAGGAGTTTTAAAATTAAACTATAAGACGGAACCTTTTTTTTTTAATTAATTTTAAAAATCAAACCCTTTTAGAAAATTTAAGTAATTAATGTTATCGCTAAAACGCGCTGTCAAAATCTTGTTCATCGTGGAGCGGTGATCGCCTCCGAGACACGTATCTGCCTTGACCTTGATGAGACACGGATGAATGGGAGTTTCAACACGATGCCTGTTGAAATCTTGGTTCTTTGAATACGGTGATCGCCTCCGCGACACGTATTGCAGTTGGGCCTTGATGATATGGGGGTTGGCCTTCGGCCTCATTGTTTTGAACCTAGCCATTCACATGTTTTACCGAGTGACTTAATGGGGTTATCATAACGGTTTTGGACCTCAAGGCATTAGATTGAATAAACATGTCATAATAAGTATCATGAGATGATACAGTCCCATAAGGATCTAAGAGTCACATGGAGATGTGATTGGTAAGGAGTTACCTACCTAAATAACTAAAGGGTGCATGATTGCCTTCGCGACGGTAAACTTTAGTGAAATATGGATCTTAGCCACTAATAATAAATTTCACTGGGTTTTATAAAATGGTGGATACAATTTTATTTTTCCTGCTAATTAAAGCTTTTCATATCTAATAGAAATTGCAACGAACGTTCAAACACTATCACTGCGATCTGTCCTTGAGAGGGACAAGTTGACTGGGACTAACTTTCTTGACTGGTACCGAAATCTGAGAATTGTTCTCACCCAGAAAAGAAAGCTCTATGTCCTAGAGAACCCCATCCCTGAACAGCCCGCTGCAAACGCTCCAAGAGCATAGAGAGATGCTTACGAGAAGCATCAAAGTGACTCTGTGGACGTTGCCTGTCTTATGCTGGTAACCATGGTTCCCGAGATTCAAAATAACTTGGAGAACAAAGGGGAATATGAGATAATAACACATCTCAGGGAAATGTTCCAAGTACAGGCAAGGCAAGAGAGGTTTGAGACAGCAAAGACTCTATACTCTTACAAGATGGCAGAAGGTGGATCTGTTAGTCCCGACGTCTTGAAGATGCAGGGGTACATAGATCACCTTGCCAGGCTGGGTTTTCCCATTATGCCAGAGCTAGCGACAAATTTGATCCTGAATTCGCTACCTAGAAGTTATGACCAGTTCGTCTTAAACTTTAATATGAATGGCATGGAGAAGACCGTTTCTGAACTGCATGGGATGCTAAAGACTGCTGAGGCATCTATCAAGAAGGCGCCTAGCACTGTCTTACTAGTTCAGAACAAGGGAAAGGGTAAGGGCAAAGGAAAGAGAAAAGGAGACGCCGAGGTTGGTGGGACCAAGCCTGCGGCTAAGCCTAACCCGCCGCCTGCCAATAAGGCAAAGCCCAATAAGCATACAGTCTGTTTCTTCTGCCAGAAGCCAGGACACTGGAAGAGAAACTGTAAGCTGTTCTTGGAAGATTTGAAGAAGAAGAAGAAGAGCGAAGCCTCTACTTCAGGTATCTTTGTTATAGGCGTTCACTTGTCTACTCCTACCATTTGGGTATTGGATACTGCTTGTGGTTCTCACATATGTACTAATGTGCAGGGGTTGAGAAGAAGTAGAAAGCTGAGCAGAGGCGAGGTGGACCTACGTGTGGGCAATGGAGCAAGAGTTGCTGCTGTTGCTGTAGGAACATACGAGCTAGTTTTGCCCACTGGGCTGGTTTTGTTATTAAACAATTGTTATTATATACCATCTCTTAGTTCTAACATTATATCACTTTCTTATTTGGATAAGGAAGGATTTATTGTTGGAGATTGTGCCCTAGGGCCAATCATTTTATAGATGTGTTGAGAACATATCAATTAATTTATGGAGATAAATTAATGGTTATCATATTATTAGCATGTTTACTATGATAACAATCCGTGATTAATTATGAGATAATTAATCTAAACCGTCCCTGGTCGCTCATTCAAGTGGGAACTTGAAATGAACTAAGACCAGCATGACCTCGGTGCATG
>QANZ01013596.1:10288-32838 GCA_003254925.1 Chamaecrista fasciculata
GAGAGAGAGAGAGAGAGAGAGAGAGAGAGAGAGAGAGAGGTGAGTAAAAAAAATAGTAAGAAAAGATGGAGGAGAGAGAAAGTTGTAAGGGTAATAAAAAATATTTTTATATGCAATTTACAAATATGCCCTTTGAATATTTTATTATTTTATAGTAAAAAGTAGATAATTATAGGTAGTTGAGTAGGGATATGTTAGTAATTTTAGAAGATAAATGAGAGATAAAGGAATGATAAAGGAGGAAAATAAAGGAGGGGGAGATAAAGGTAACACAAACAACATTTGTAATAAAGGAGTACTGGGAGATAAAAGATGATAAAGGCACTATAAAGGAGGATCCAAACGCAGCCTAATTCTCCCTAAGACTTTTCAAAAAATTTCAGAAGGACTCGTCGATCAATTTACAATTTATTCTTTCTCACTTTTAAATATTCACTCACTTGCTTTAGTGCCACTCTTTCACAATTTTACTCACACTCTCTCAAGTTACTCTATCATTCCAATTTAATCGGATGTTTCGGAAGGAAGCTCTTTCTCACGTCACTCTTCTCTCATTTACACATATTTACTACTAGGGGCTTGGCGTGCCAACGTTTGAATTGATTTAAAGTTGAAGATTATATTAAATTTTTATATTGATAAAAGAGTAAGTTTGGGACCAATTTGAGAAATTATAAAATATTTAGGACCAATTTGAAATTACCTCATATAGGGAGAGTGAGTGGGGAGAGAGTGGTGGCATTTTTAATTTTAATTGGTTTTTGTATTTTTTTTAATTCATTTATTTTTTTAAAGAAGTGGGGAGAGTGAGTGGGAGAGAGAGTGGGTGATTTTTGTTTTCTTTTTTAATTTTTTAATTCACTATTTTTGGCCAACCATAAGGGGTGGAGCCATATAATATAGTATAGATATATCACTCGAGATATGATTTTTTATAGTGTATTTTAGGTAAAGTGCAGAAAAATATAGAAATAGGTTAAAGAGAGAAAGTGCCAGTAAAACCTACTTTCTTTTTTCATTTGTTCTTTTCTTTTTCTGCACTTCACCTGAAATATATTATAGAAGATCTAAATTTTATATCACTCACCTCTTGACCACACACTATACAACGTAACAATGGGCAACATATATCTATACTATTATATTATTATATATATCTGAGGGGTTTTTTATAATTGTTTTGTAAAATTATATAAAATGATATTTACTTAATATATTACAAATAAATAAAAAAATAAAAATATCACCTAAGTTTTAGTAACCCACGATTCCACTCATCATGACTCCATGAAACTATAATCAATTTTCGCTCATATACATATAAATGATAAAATTTTTTAAAAGCATGAACTTTTATTTTTAAAAGTATGAAAAAAAAAATTTATATAAATTTCTTTCTTCTATTTTTTTAATTTATACAAATTTATATAATTTTTAATATTAAATTATTTTAAACTTTATAAACTTACTCGTATCTAATATATATATGCATCTTAAATCGGTTGCTTCCAAGGTTATTAAAACCGGACTGGTCTTTGAATCGGCCGAAGGAGGGGTTCAAGATTCAATGGTTCAACCGAGGTTGGATCGTTGACAAATAAATAAATTAAAAATAATAAAAAAAACTTATATATGGTAAAATTTTAATTCAAATATTCATAATTAGGTTACAAAGTACAATTATAACATTAATATATTAATACAATTTTCATAAATTAACATGAATTAATATAGAGATAATCAATTTTCATAATGTTCATCAATATAATATCATCAAGTGACATTTTATGATCACTTTCTCTATCAAATTTTGGTTCATAATCAACATTCTCTAAGATTTGACCCATAATTATAAAAAAAACCAAAAAATAAAAAAAAAAACAAAAAAGAAAATAAAAAAATAAATCAGGACCGGTTCAACCAGTTTGCCTTCGGTTCAGGCTGGTTCCCTCCGGTTCAATCCGGTTCTTTGTCTGACCGGTTATTAAGACGACTCGGACCGGCCTAATGACCGGTTTCCAGTTCAACCGGGCGGTCTGGTCCAGTTTTAATAACCCTGGTTGCTTCTCTTTCGCCGCTTATAATTATTTATATTTTATTTGTTTAATATGAGATATATGTAGATAATTCTAGAGAGAGAAGATGAACTGAACATTTCAATAGAGAGAGATGCATGAGTCGGCGACTTTTAACAATATCTCTCCATTCGGTCTGTGACAAAATTAAGAGAAAAAGATATATGTAACCAAATATGACATATACATGCAAAGACAAAATATGAATATTATTACACACTTATCATCATGCAGAAGAACATTTCAAATCTCTGGAGTTACTGACTATCTTATCGTGTATTAAGATGTGGATGGCCATTAAATTTAATTATAGACTATGGTACTAATATTCCAATTGGTATGCTGCAAAATTAAGAAAGGCATATATATATATAGGTAAAAAGAAATTTCGTGCTCTTAACGTTTGGGGTTAGTTTCAGTTATGTCCTTAATGTTTGTTTTGTGTCAATTATGCTTCTAATGTGAAACGTTAGTGTCAATTATACCATAACCTCAATTTTTTTGGGCCAAAGTCCTATTTTGGTCCCTCAAGTTTGCTTAAAGTTCCGTTTTGGTCCCTCAAGTCTCCGGTGAACTTTCCAACGAGATACACGGCAGTCCTGACGACTATGAAAACTCTTAATCCAAAGTTTTTTGCCTCTTGAGTTCAATGACGACCTCCATTTTGCGAAAAAATGACCAGAAATATAATTTTCGGCGGCTTGCCAGTCAATTTTTTGCAAAATGGAAGCCGTTATTGAACTCAAGAGGTAAAAAAAACCTTAGATTATGTTTTTTCTTAGTTGTCGGGGCCGCCGTGTATCTCGCCGAAAAATTTGCCAGAAACTTGAGAGTGCAAAAGGAACTTTGAGCAAACTTGATGGACCAAAATAGGACTTTGACAAAAAAAATTGAAGTTAGGGTATAATTGACACCAACGTTTCACATTGGGGACATAACTGATACAAAAACAAACGTTAAAAACATAACTGAAACTAACCCCAAACATTAGGGACACGAAAGAGTCTTTGGCATATATATATATATATATATCATATGTGACTTATTCATATGTGACTTAATAAGTGACAAGCTAGTAGCTGGGCAAATACAAAATTGGAATTTTACTACACACTTATATCGATCATGAATGAAAACATTTGGCTTCACTTGAGTTATTTGGCTATCGATCTTATCGTATTTTAAGATTTGTATTTAATTGTTATCCCCACTTTGGTGTGTGACAAATCTAAGAAAGGAATATATATTGTTACTAAGTGACTAGTCACCAAGCAAATACAAATTAAATTGGAATTTTATTACATGACAAGCTAGTAGCTGGGCAAATACAAAATTGGAATTTTACTGCACACTCATATCGATCATGAATGAAAACATTTGGCTTCACTTGAGTTATTTGGCTATCGATCTTATCGTATTTTAAGATTTGTATTTAAGTGTTATCCCACTTTGGTGTGTGACAAATCTAAGAAAGGAATATATATTGTTACTAAGTGACAAGTCACCGGGCAAATACAAAATTGGAATTTTATTACATACTTTAACATAAAGAAAAACACTATGAATCACACTCCAGTTCTTGACTATCTATCATATCATATCATATTTTTTAAATTTGTGTGTCTGTCATTGTATTAAATTTATTTTTTAAACTACAAATTTATCATTAAGGAAATTAAAACACTGTGGATCACTCAGTTTTTTAATTATTTTATATATTGTTTAATTTTTTGAGTTCGTTCTTTTTGGGCCGAAGAAGATACTTCATTTGAGTTCTACGTGTTCGTGTATGATCATTATTCATTAGATTTATGAACTAGCAATCTAGCGCTGGTGATCGAGTGATTTTCCAATTTGGTGCGTGACAAATTTAAGAATGAAATATTTTTAACTAGTAAGCTAGCTATGAAGCATGACACGA
This sequence comes from Chamaecrista fasciculata, assembly GCA_003254925.1. Taxonomy (NCBI): domain Eukaryota; kingdom Viridiplantae; phylum Streptophyta; class Magnoliopsida; order Fabales; family Fabaceae; genus Chamaecrista; species Chamaecrista fasciculata. The sequence continues at coordinate 14,285 of QANZ01013596.1, forward strand.
ACATAAACATAATACAGGGACACGTTAAATTTTTAAAATTACATCACATGACACAATATATTTATACATATAAATAATTAAAATCATAAATTTTGATGAAAACTTTAAAAATTACAATATCTATTTATAATATATGTCATATGTGTTATTATTTTTTATTATTTGTCATATTAAAATCACAAAAAAATAATTTTATATTTTGTAACTCATAAATATGTGTCGTATGAATTTCTATATTCGATACAGTGACACACTTTAAAATGAAGTGTTAATATTTCATATTTCATAGTGGGGGATCGAAAATCCAAACACAAAAGTGGAATTTGAATTATTACACATTTAATATTAAGGAAAACACTATATGAATCACTCAAGTTCTTAACTATCTAATGTATTTTGAAATTTGTATGTAAAATCTTTAAATTTGAAGTAAATTAATGACTTGGTTCTTGAAAAATGATAAATTTATCAATTTTATTTTTAAAAAAATAAAATTACAAAGTTTAATTCCTTAAAGATATAATTATAATTATATATATATAGTTCAACCTAATCTGCACCGTACAACATTTAAGTTTCCTATAAGAAAGAATTATATAAAAAGACAATGACTAAATAAGTTGTCGTCAAATCATTTAAGAAAAGTTGTAAACTAATTTTTTAGAAGGATAGTCGAATTTTGACTTGGTTATTTAATTTTAGTGACTTGGTGTTAATAACTTACTATTATTAGTGCTGCCTTTGTTTCTAGCTAACTTATTAAGGTTTGATTGAGAAGATGATTTGAGAGTGATGTAGGGTACTAGGGTAGGGTGAGATTATTTAAGGGTATTAATCATTAACAATAGTCTAATTATTAAATTGGATTAATACATGCAATTGAATTTGGTTGAATTCAATTTAACTGAATCTTAATAGAGACAAAACTTTTTTCAATAATCTTTAAAATATAATTCCTCACTGCTAACTAGGAATACTGTCCTTTTTATCATAAAAAAAATAGCTCATGTCCATTTTATCAGTACAATTATTGTTAGTATTTTGGTTGTTTTCAGTTTTCACAATTACACTCTCCTCCCTCTCCGATTTATTTTATATTCTTTAACACTAGATTACGACAATTTTAAAAGATTCTCAGTTTCTTACCTTTCTTGACATATCAAAAAACTTGGAAGCTTTTGAACTTGTAGGTGAATATTTAGTTAAAACTTAAAAGCAATACAAGTTGCAAGAATAGTGTTGGTTTTTTTTTTCATTCAAAATTAAAATATTTATGAGGTAGATATGTTCTACCAATTTACTAATCAATTTTTGATTGGAGGAATCAAATTGATTGGAAATTGAATGAGATGATTGATATGTATTAAATTGCATGATTGAGGGAGATTGAGTGAATTGCCTACAAATAGAGGTAATTCCTTCATGAGCGGTGTGGTGTGTGAGCGTCACCAAAATATAGTGTTTTGAGAGAGTGGTGAAGTCCCGAAAATGGGAGGGGGGCTTTCACTTTTTGGGGAGGGTTTATAATTTTTTCCGTGCAAAAATTATGTTTGGGAGAGGGTTTATAATTTTTCCGTTAAAAAATTATAGTTGAGAGTGTTAGGGAAAACCCTAGATTAAAACCTAAACCCCAAGATCAATCATGTCAAATCATTAAGAACAAAAACAAAATTAACAAACTTACTTGAATCCTCCATAGTTCATGAAATCCAAACTCTGGTTCTTGGTCTTCCAAGTTGATAAGCAGTTTTTAAGTGAGAAGGTTTTCTCTCGCTTTTGGATGATGGGATATCACAAAAGTAATTTACCGCTTATAACTTGGGGACCACAACCCTAGATATATTTTTCATTATTTCTAATTTGACCCATCATAAAATCAGAAATTATATTAGAGTATCCACACATATAATATCCATACTTTAATAATTTACTAGACCCACAATAATTTATATTTGGGTATTTCTTTATTTATGATAGCACTAAAAATTCAATCATTAATTATCTTATATTTATATATGTCCATAAACCTTACAATCTCTCACTTGGACTACATATAAATATATCAATAACTTTATAATTGAATAAACTGTATAACTTTATGAGCTCAGGATTTTGCTATCAAACTAGAGTATGTCTAAACAATCTCGTCGGTTAACTATGCCAATATAGGACCATGGTGATTTTTGTTACAATTTCTACATCACTAAATCAACCTTAATCACACATATTGACACAACTAAATAACAGATCAAGTATGGATGTGTGGCATGAAAATAATATGTAATGTTATTCGATCATACTTATTTTCAATTAGTCCACCTGAAGAAAAAAACTTATGAGATCAAACCATATCACATTCAAATTGTCAACAAAACTTTGTTTCTGCAGAAAAAACACACTGAACATGTCCTTAAACTGAAATGTCATAAAAGAAAAATGTCTATTACAGAAGAACATAATTGCAAACTCCCACTAAAACTAAATTTCCTCAAAAACTTCAACACCCATATGAGTTGTATGCTCATGAAAGACCTTTGGTGGAAGTCCCTTAGTAAGCGGATCCGCAATCATAGAGTTTGCACCAATATGTTCTATAGACACCTGACCCCTTTGAACTCTTTCTTTAACAACTAGGAACTTAATGTCAATGTGCTTTGACTTTGTGGAGCTCCTATTGTTATTGGAATATAATACAGCAGATTTATTGTCACAAAATATCTTAAGTGGTCTTTCAATGTCATCCATAATATGCAGCCCTGTGACAAAGTTTCGCAACCATATTCCATGATTAGATGCTTCATAACATGCTATAAACTCTGCTGCCATGGTGGAAGAAGCTATTAAACTTTGTTTAATACTCTTCCAAGAGACAGCTCCACCAGCTAGTAGAAAAACGTAGCCTGAAGTAGATTTCATGCTATCTTGGCATCCTGCAAAATCAGAGTCTGAATACCCAATGATCTCTAACTTATCCGACCTCTTGTATGTGAGCATATAATGTTTTGTTCTCTGCAAATACCGCATGACCCTTTTGGTTGCCTTCAATGGTCCATGCCTGGATTGCTCAAATATCTACCCAACATCCCAACAATGTACGCAATATTTGGACGCGTACAAACTTGTGCATACATCAAACTCCCCACTACTGATGCATGAGGGACCTTCTACATGTCACTTTTCTCAAAATTATTTTTAGGGCATTAATTAAGACTAAACTTGTCTCCTTTGGCCACAGGAGTATCACATGGTTTACAATCTTGCATGCCATATCTTTTGAGAACCTTTTCGATATAGGTCTTTTGTGATAAACCAAGAACACCACGAGAGCGATCTCAATGTATCTCAATTCCTAATACAAAAGTTGCTTCACCAAGATCTTTCATCTCAAAATTTCTTGCTAGAAAGGTTTTAGTTTCATGCAACAAACCTATATTGTTGCTGGCAAGCAGTATATCATCATCATATAAAACCAAGAAAATGTGTTTACTCCCACTGAATTTGTGGTATATGCAATCATCAACTAAATTCATCTCAAAACCGAATGAAATGATAACCTGATGAAATTTGTAATACCATTGGCGAGACGCTTGCTTAAGCCCATAGATAGATTTCTTTAATTTGCAAACCATTGACTTTGTATCATCAGACACATAATTTTCTGGTTGAATCATATAGATTGTTTCATCAATGTCACCATTGAGAAATGCAGTTTTAACATCCATCTGATGGAGCTCAATATCAAAATATGCAACTAAAACCATTATAATTCTAAAAGTCTTTCGAGGAAACTGGAGAGAAAATCTCTTTATAATCGATGCCTTCTTTCTGTGTAAAGCCCTTTGCTACAAGACGTGCCTTATATCGTTCCACATTACCTTTTGAGTCCCTTTTGGTTTTAAAAATTCATTTACAACCAATAGGTTTCACACCTTCAGGTAATGAGACAACATCCCACACGTCATTATCCTTCATGGACTTCATCTCTTCATTCATGGCATCAATCCACTTTTGAGAATTTGAACTTTCTATCATCTGATGAAAGTTGATTGGATCATCATCCATTATTCTAATGTCAACCTCATGTTCTTGGAGAAAGACAACATAATCACTTGAAATTGTACTTCTCCTCTCTCTAGTGGATCTTCTTAATGGCAAAGGTTCTTGAGGTTGTGGAGTTTGTTCTTCTAGAATCATTTCTTGAACTAGATTGGGGTGTTCTGTGACATTGTCTTGATCTGAAGTTGCTTCTTGAATAATATCAGGTATAGTAATGAACTATTCCTGATTATTTTTTATTGCAACATGAGGAATGTGTTCCTCTTCAAAGACAAAGTCCTTAACTCTTTCTCCCCCAGCAAACTCAACATCCTCAAAGAACCGGGCATTACCTGTCTCAAAAATAGCCTTAGTTGTGGGATCATAAAATTTGTAACCCTTGGATCTCTCAGAGTATCCAATAAAGTAACAACTAACGGTCTTAGAGTCCAGTTTCTTTTCATTTGGCCTGTAAGGCCTTGCCTCAGCTGGACAACCCCAAATGTGCAAATGGTTTAGACTAGGTTTCTTGCCTGTCTAAAGTTCATAAGGGGTTTTATTAGTTGCTTTAGTTGGAACTCTATTGAGTATGTATGCTGCGGTCTTTAAAGCCTCTCCCCAGAGTGATTCAAGTAAGGTAGAATGACTAATCATACTTCTTACCATATCCATAAGCGTTCTATTTCGTCTTTCAGCAACACCATTCATAGTGGGTGAACCAGGCATAGTGTACTGTGGAACGATACCGCATTCCTCTAGGAATTTCGCAAATGGTCCTGGACCCATCATAAAATCAAAAATTATATTAGAGTATCCACACATATAATATCCATACTTCAATAATTTACTAGACCCACAATAATTTATATTTGGGTATTTCTTTATTTATTATAGCACTAAAAATTCAATCATTAATTATCTTATATTTATATATGTCCATAAACCTTACAGAGAGGGTTTACAGTTTTCTCCGATAAAAAAATTGTATTGAAGAGGGTTTGTAATTTTGTCCGTTTATCCTCAGGGGACCGTGGAGTAGGTCTTGAGGCACCGAACCATGTTAAATTCTTGTGCGTGTGATTCTCTATTCCTCTTCCCTTTATTTTAGTAGATGAGGTGGGTGTCGAGGCCCTACAAGTGGTATCAGAGCCGAGGTTGCAATCGAGGGAGGAAGAAGGGAGAGGAAGGAGAACATGATGAGGAATTACGTTGGCAACGAGGAGATGTTGCACAAGCAAGAAGAGATGTCATGCAGGTGAAGAGATACCGTGCAGGCGATGCTGTGCAAGCGACGAGGAGATGCCACGTAAGTGATGAGGAGATACTGTGTTGGTGACGAGGAGATGCTATACAAACAATGGAGAGGCGTTGTATAAGCGATGAGGAGATACCACCCAGATTATTTTAGGGAGGACTAGAGTGCTCTCCGAGATAAGTGAAGATCAGAAAAGTTGAGAATAAAGAGAAGTCAATTTTTCTGATAGAGTGAGATGATATGGGATTTTGAATGAAGGGAGGATTTGTTGGGTTTTTTTTTTTCATTCAAAATCAAAATATTTATGAGGTAGATATGTTCTCCCAATTTGCTAATCAATTTTTGATTGGAGGAATCAAATTGATTGAAAATTGAATGAGATGATTGGTATGCATTAAATTGCATGATTGAGGGAGATTGAGTGAATTGCCTACAAATAGAGGTAATTCCTTCATGAGCGGTGTGGTGTGTGAGCGTCATCAAAATGTAGTGTTTTGAGAGAGTGGTAAAGTCCCGAAAATGGGAGGGGGGCTTTCACCTTTTGGGGAGGGTTTATAATTTTTTCCGTGCAAAAATTATGTTTGGGAGAGGGTTTATAATTTTTCTGTTCAAAAATTATAGTTGAGAGGGTTTACAATTTTCTCCGGTAAAAAATTGTATTGAGGAGGTGATCTGACCATATTTCATCATATATTTTGGTGACATTTTAGGGCATTTTATATTCATTCGGGATTCAATTGCATGCCTTTATGTCCCTTTATGATAAAATATGATGCCTTGAATTTTGATGATTATTTGGACTATTTTGTGATTAATTGAGTGGTTTTCTCGAGTTTAATCTTTATTACTTGATTGATCCTCTTTATCCTGAGAATTCACTTAGTTTCTTGATGTTCTTGATAGGTTTTAATGAAATCCAAAGTGTTGAAATACTTCGAGGAAGGCTCAAGGATGTTTGGAGACGAGTCAGGGACCAAACTGAAAACGAACTTAAGCTGCTGGAAAAACCGCCGCCATGCATAGCCGAGGCGGGTCTCTCTGGAAAACCCGCCGCCGGAACCTCCGCCATGCACAGCCGCGGCGGGTTCGCGATAACTTATAATTATGCATGCCCAAGCCCGATTTTGATGATTCTGACCTAGATTTCTTTGGAATGAGCCGAAATTTACATATATGAGAGGTTTTTAGGTCATTTAAAAGGGGGAGGAACCCTAGAGACACAGTTTACACCATCTCCTTCATCCCCTCTCTTCTCCCACCTTCATCCATGGCTATTTTGGAGGCTAGGAGGTTTGTTGAAGCTGAATCTCTCTCCATGAGCAGCTAGATTCCACACCCATAAGAGGATTGGAGGAGGCCCGAGCTTGGTTCTACACTTAGGGAGTTTTACTTTACTCTTTTCATCGTTTTATATTAGGGTTTGAGCTTTTCTTGGTTAGAGAACTTGTAATTCTGATATTGATTATGAATTTGAGATTGGATTTTGGATTCTGATATGTATTGATTATTCTTGTCTTGATTATGACCCGTTCGGATATGTTGTAGTTGGTTTGACTAATAATTGGGATAAGTTTCTCTTTGATAACTTAGTCTGAGTTATAGAGTTTCCTGAATTCTTGATTTTATCTCGCCATATTAGCTTCATTGAAGTGATTATCTTGGTTATGTTTATAATTGAGTTAATTGCTATGTTTGACGGTAGTTGGATAACTTTAGTAAATGGTTTGTGAAGTAATTACTCCGATCTTTATTAGCTAGGAAGGTCGAATTCAATTCCTCTGTTGGGTGTTTTCATCAATAAGTGTGTCTTATCTATCCTTATCGCTTTTGTTTATCTTTTGCTTATTAATCAAAAACCCCATAAATATTATTGCTTTATTTAATTATTGTTTTAGGTCTTAGACAAACAATCAAAGAACAAATTTCTGTTGCTTTCTCCCAACTAGTGATAACTTGGTATCGTTTGTATTTAAACTTTGCACAAGAGTTCCTCGAGAGATCGACTCAGATTGCACCACTGTAGTGCATTATTTCCGGTATTTTTGACCACCTAGCAACGGGTGCGGTCAGGAGGGTTTGTAATTTTGTCCGTGCAAAAATTACAATTATAGTGAAGTTGTCCTGAGGGGACCGTGGTCTTGAAGCACCGAACCACGTTAAATTCTTATACGTGTGATTCTCTATTCCTCACGAATCAAAGAAGACGTCAAATTTGTAAGCAAGTTGCCCTCTATATGAAAAGGAAAAAAAATCACTTCCTTAACAATTGGATTTCTTTTCAAATCATATTTTGGGTACATACTAAAATTAAAGGGCTTTTCATAGTAACTTTATTGTTCAATTCTCTGGTGAAAGTACTTAACCAATCTCATTTTTGTGACCTACTTTATTTATTAGAAAATGAAACAAAAGTTTGGCGTTAATTTCTCCAACTTTTATTTAGGAATAAAGAAAGAATATGATAGTCAAAATGTACATCGTACTTTTCATTTTAAATAAGCCCAAGTTTAAAAGTGCCCAATAACTTCAGGAATGTCTTTCTACCCCAAAAACCAAAAAATGAGTATTCTGTTTAAACAGTATATATGGGTCCAGAAGGCTGCCCTATATGAAAAATGGAAAAGCCATATTCAGTTTTTTTTTTCAATTTGATCCCTCCTCGGAATATTTTTTTTGATTCCCTTGTTCTTTCTCAATTTGATTCTTACCATATTTATTGATTTTATCGTCAATGTTAATCCTTCTATTTAGTTCTTAACAAAATTAATACATAAAATTTTAATTAATACACAAATAAATTCTATTTTTATATTGATAAATAAATTTATAGAGAATCTAATATTTTATATTAAACAGTGCAAATCTAAAAAATTAGATAAAGTGAATAACTTCAGTAGCAAAAAAAAAAGTATTTATCTAAATATTAACATCTATCATCAATTAACGTCTAAAATCTAAATTAGGGAATAACAAAACAAACCAAATTGAGAAATAGAGAGACTAAATTAAACAAAAGTGAACAATTTGAAGGAACACAATAGAGTTTTAGTTTCAGCCCCCCAAAAAAAAAGCATTTGTTCAGCAGATGCAAGATAGGAGCAAAATATATAAATAGTGATGAAAATGACCCTGTCCTGTACAAAATATGGATAATATGAAGTTGTTATTGGAAATGCATATTTACAGAATACAGACGTGTCAATGCCCCTAAGCAGAACATAACTTAGGCGCAGGGCTTCGTGCACTGTCCTATCATAGAACATAAAACATAATTATAAGAAAAAAAATTAGACAAACACACTTGAAATTGACATTATCCTCAATGTGAAAGACAAAGAAAAATAAAAAGAGGGAATAAAAGAACCATAGGCTAAAGATAACAACCATAAAAAAAATATAAGTCCATAAAAAAAAAAATCATCCATTGGAAGTTTGTAAAAAAAATACANAAGTCCATAAAAAAAAAATCATCCATTGGAAGTTTGTAAAAAAAATACATGAACAAAAAGAAAATAAGCAGAAATATTTATTTGTATTTATTTTAGGATAAATTATACTTTGGTGCCCTGTAGTTTGGTCATATTTCACTTTGGTACCCTGTGGTTTATAAAATAATACTTTGGTACCTTGTGGTATTTTTCATTAACACTTTGATACTCTTTGGAGCTATTTTGTAATTTTAACCATAACAAATTTTGCACAAATTACATATTGACCCACAATATTTTCAGAAAATTACAAATAGGTCCCTGGATACATATTATCTAGGGACTAAAATGAAAACTTTAAAAAAAATTTGGGGTCAATATGTAATGTTTGTAAAATTTGTTATGGTTAAAATTATAAAATAGCTCTAAAGGGTACCAAAGTGTTAATGGAAAATATCACAGGGTACCAAAGTGTCATTTTTTAAACCACAGAGTACCAAAGTGAAATATGATCAAACCATAGGGTACCAAAGTGTAATTTACCCTTTATTTTAAATTTCTAAAACAAAAACAAACTATCTAGAAAATTAAACTAAAGAGTACCCAAGTCATTTGTGTTTGTAATAGTTGCTAAACACACCACTTCTTAACTCCATGCAATAGAGCTCAAGCCAACTCACAGTGCAGAAGGCCTCCACTCTAAGATCATGGAAGCTAAGGATGCCAGAATCAAAGCGACTTAATTCAAAGACTTTAAAGAACATATGAATCTTGAAATTGCAGTCTTAGGAATCCACATTAATTCTTGAAGAAACTCCTTTAGCTTAGGGAAGTTAAAAGGAGTTGGATTTGGAAATACCTGTATGTCTACTGGATTTGGAGTGTGTATACTGGTGAAAACAGTTGTCAATTCTGTTTTCACCAGTATATACACTCCAAAAGTGAGAGAGATACCTCAGGCTTGATCCATTTGTTGTCACCACCCATGGATAATGAACAGAAAGTAAAAGAAGAAGAAGAAGAAGACCATGGATGAAGAAAAAGAAGATGAAGAAGAAGACTGATTTAAGAAGAAGAAGACTGATTTTTTATTCCTTTCTCTTTCTTAAAGGGTAAGCTATATATATATCCATCCGGCCATCCCCACTTTAATATTAAAGTCATATATGTTGGAAATATTATATATTATATAACATTAGTGTGAAATAAAAGTTTCATATTTGTGAGATGAGTCAATAATATTTTTTAATATCTTTTATCATTATTAATTTTTTATAATTATTTCCTAAAACCGTTTTTTTATTTTGATTAAATTTTTGAAGGTTTCATAAAATAATGATAATTGATAGGTTTTTAAAATGTGTTTTATGAGTAATAAAACAATTTAATATATGATTCAATTGTTTTTATTAGCTCTAAAATTTGTTGCCTTTTATATTGGTTTTTTATTATCAACATGAAGTGTGAGCTTGAGGAACCTACCAGAATCAACTTGTTGAATTCTTATCTTTTGCGGTTTTGTTCTGTGACTTTGTTCAAATAACAAGAAGAGTTCCTTTAATCCTGGAGAGTGCAACTTCTTATTTTCTGAGGGGTTGCAGAATATCTCTTTAGGACAGTGTCCTTGTGACGCAATTCGAACTATTTTATGTTTCACAATTTTATATATATCCTCAAATATATATATATGAATCAGAAAAGTAAAAGTGCACTATATATATGTACTCTTATATAGAATTATCAACGCTGCAAAATTTTTTTTTTTTACTAGTTCGACCACATGCCCTCATTCATGCAAAGAATGCAATGAATTGGGTAGACATGTATGAACTTATCAGCACTGCAAATAAAAGCTAAGTGTCTACATATAGTAGTTGAATTTTGATTCCTTTATTCTTTAATTGATGAACTCAACTTTGGTGAGCAAAAGGAAGCTCCAATGAAGATGAGGTTGAGAAGCAGACTTAAAATAATGATGATTTGAGTCTTCAAAATTATTGTAAAAACTAGATATATAGATCAAGAAAAGTGTGTGGTTAGTGTGAATGATTATGGAAAAAAAATGAATGTACTTTATATATATATATATTATATTTATAACCTCATTTTAAAATATAATATATATATATATATATAATGTGACATTTTCGAAACAAATTAAAAGAGGAAATAATCGAATTCCAAAACGCGATTTCAAGAGCATATAATTTGTTTGGTAAACTTAATTGATTCTCACCTAATTAAATATCTATAAAAACCTCTGAATTTCTTAATCGCAGCATATACATTGTTCCTATATGGTCATTATTTTTATTAATTAATTAATTAATTAAAACAATTAATTAAGGAGTACAAAATACCTACGAGGTAAAGGGCTTTGGAGAAACTAAGTGACATTCGCAAGAACCGCAACATCTTTACTTGGATAAGGTTGAGAATGTTGTGAAAGAGGAAAGATTCCTCGTCTCTCTCCTTCCCTTGAAAATAGTCACAGGGAGTGACTTAGTAGGATGAAGTAAAGGGCTCTTTATGTTTGGTCATGATCATTCTAAGCAAGTAAAGTAAGGGCATAGTCTTTAGTAAATGAAGTAATATTCTGTTCAACTCAAATCTCATTCCTTACTTGCCAGAGTAGATGTCCACTTCATATTCCCCTTTTGTTTCACGCTCATCAATATTTTACGCTCACTAATCACTATAAACTACAAATTGGAATATGTACGTGTGTGTGACTAATAAGTGAAAGATGGGTGCGAAGACAAAATTGGAATATAAACTACAAATTTATATATCATTAAGGAAATTAAAACACTGTGGATTACTCAAATTTTTAACTATTTTATATACTGTTGCGTGTCAAAATTAAGAGAGAAATATTTGTAACTTATATAAGTGATAGGTATGCAAACACAAAAGTGGAGTTTGAATTATCACAAATTTAATATTAAGGGAAACACTTTAAGTTTCTTATAAGAAAGAATTATATAAAAAGACAATGACTAAATAATTGGTCGTCAAATCATTTAAGAAAAGTTGTAAACTCATTTCGTTAGTAGGATAGTCCAGTTTTGACTTGGTTATTTAATTTTAGTGACTTGGTGTTAATAACTTAATATTATTAGCTTCCTTTGTTTCTAGCTAGCTTATTAAGGTTTGATTGAAAAGCTGATTTGGTAGTGAGGTAGGGAGGGATGAGATTATTTAGGGGTATTAATCATTAATTATGAGTATAATTAGTAGGTAGGATGAAATAAGATGATTTATAAATTATCTTAAACTACTCAAATATTCATTTTCTCAAATCTTTTAGATTGAGTGTTAACACTCAATCTAAAAGATTACTCAGTTTAAGATAATTTATTTTTTTTCAACAATTGCATTAAAAGATACAAATTTTTAATGCAATTGTTGAAAAAAATAAAGTAAGATTCTCAGTTTACTGTCAATTGCTCATATCCATAGAGGAATACTGTCCTTTTTATCTTTAAAAAATTGCTCATGTCCATTTTATCAGTACAATTATTGGTAGTGTTTTGGTTGTTTTCAGTTTTCACAATAACACTCTCCTTTTTCTTTTATATTTTTAACACCGGATTTATGAAAATTTTAAAAGATTCTCAGTTTACCTTTCTTGACATATGGAAAAACTTGGAAGGCTTTGAACTTGTAGGTGAATATTTGTATGCAAGTTGTAAGAATAGATCACGACATATCAGAGAAGACGTCAGATCAAGTTGCAATTGTACTTAAATATTATTCTTTAGGAAACCTACTATTTGGTCCCTCCTTTTTCACAGTTTTAACTATTTGGTCCCTGCATTTTTTATAAAGACTATTTGGTCCCTCAAAAATTAAAAATGTCAACTATTTAGTCCCTCATTTATCATAATCGTCAACTATCAGAAGTTAGATGCTTACATAGCACCATTAAATGCTACTTGGACATTCTAATCACCTAAACCAACCAAACCGAACCAACAAACACAATTAAATCGGCTTAAAATTGCGTTAGACCCAAATATTTGTATTACACGTAAGTGAAGCTTCCAAAAGGTATAAACTATTGAATCATTCCCAAATCTCAAACCCTAGGTGGTCCCAAATAATTAAATATGTGGCATTTAACTTGTTATATGTGCACTTAACGGCCAGATCATCAATGTTAGTAATGGAGATAGGTTATAGGGACTAACGAGTTGACATTTATATTTTTTAATGGACTAAATAGTCTATTTCGAAAATGCAGGGACCAAATAGTTGAAACTGTAAAAAAGGAGGGACCAAATAGTATGTTTCCTCATTATTCTTTCCCTTCAACAGTAAAGCCCAAGTTTAAGAGTGCCCAATAACTTCAGGTATGTCTTTCTACCACAAAAAACAAAAAATGTGTATTCCGTTTAAACAGTCCCTATATATGGGTCCAGAAGGCTTCGGGCCCTATATGAAAAATGAAAAAGCCATATTCATTTTTTTTTCAATTTGATCCCTCCTCTGACCAAAAAGAAAATTGATCCCTCCTAAATTTTCTTTCTCAATTTGATTCTTACAATTTATTGATTTTGTCGTCAATGTTAATCCTTCTATTTAGTTCTTAACAAAATTAATACATAAACTTTTAATTGATACACAAATAAATTTATAGAGAATCTAAAATTTTATATTAAACAGTGCAAATCTAAAAGACTAGATAAAGTGAATAATTTCAGTAGCAAAAAAAAAGTATTTATGTAAAAATTAACATTTATCATCAATTAACGCCTAAAATCCTATGTTGCATGGATACTTCAAAAATGGCGCCGTATCCGTACCCGTATTCTATGAATACTCTTGGATACTTTTAAAATATTATAAAATATAAATTTTTAAATTTTTTTATAAAATATCACTATATTTTTATCTTATTTTATTTTTGTTATATTAAAAATTTATTCTTTTCACATTAATAAACAAAACATTCAAATTTTTATAAGAAAAAATATATAAATTTATATTTTATAACTTTTTATTTAAATAAATATTGCCGTACCCGTATTTTATAATTTTCAAAATTAACGTATCCCGTACCCACATTCGTACCCGTGCAAGTACCCGCACCCGTTCTAGTTCAACCTAGCTAAAATCTAAAATCTAAATTAGGGAATAACAAAACAAACCAAATTGAGAAATAGAGTCTAAGAGAGACTAAATTAAACAAAAGTGAATAATTTGAAGGAACAAAATAGAGTTTTAGTTTCAGGCCCAAAAAAAAAAAGCATTTCCTCAGCAGATGCAAGATAGGATCAAAATATAAATAAGTGATGAAAATGATCCTGTACTGTACAAAATATGGATAATAATATGAAGTTGTTATTAGAAATGCATATTTACAGAATACAGACATGTCGATGCCCCTGAGCAGAACATAACTTAGGCACAGGGCTTCGTGCACTGTCCTATCATAGAACATAAAACAGAATTATAAAAAAAAAACTAGGCAAATATATAGATAGCTCCACCTTTGTGCTAGTCTCCCCCCCAGAATTCTCTAAGCATTTTAACCAAATAGCTGAAGATTGATCATAATACCATAAACCTGCCCTCAACTTATGCCACGGTATATGGCGCCGGGTCGAAGATCGTCCAAGTTATCGATGTTTCTATAGCCATCAAACTCCCTTAGACCAGTCCAGCCTCGCCGTGTCAGAAAATCGCGGTAATCCTCTTCTGTGTAGAAGATCTTATCTTCGGTATGCACTGGCATATGATCAGACTCATCATAGAGACATAGTTTAATGGTCATTCCTGCAGTCATAATTACTAGTGTCATACAGCTACATTCAAAAAGAAAAGAAGTTAGGAGTATTTAACCATTAGATGGTCACTCACAATTATATATATTTTCTGGCCACTAAATAAGTATTGCTGTGATAATTCCAACCTAAACTCCTCTACTTCCTAAGGTACTTATCCAAGCCTAACTTGAGGTCAAAACTAACTCCTTCGAGTTGAAATCAAACATACATGATTCAACAGGATGGATTATATGGTAAGTATTAAAAAAAGGCCTGACATCAATGCATGTCGGGTAAATACATATAATTCCATCAATAACTCACTCCCTCCAGTCCACTAAACAACACAGTTTGTGTATGTGTACACAAGTAATACAAATTCACCTTTTAGCATATGCAATTGTGCATGTATGAGGTAATTATGCCTAACACTCGGAACCTACTTTTGCTAACAAAAAATAAATATGCACAAATATAGCAGTTGCTAGTAGAATAAAGTATGAGCCTAAAATACCTTCATCTAGGTGAAGAGTGTAATTTCCTAAAGGCATGTCACGGTCGAGACTTCTGATTATCTGGTCTTCATCCTCCAACCAAAATGCACGTCTAGTTCTCAACCTAAAAGCACCCCTTATTGCGTCCTTGATGGCTTCTGAAGTGCCGTCAATCCCTATTCTTCTTGTATAATCACACCATTTGACTGATATTACCCTCCCACCATATGACTGACCCTCCGTACCTGCAAAAAGCATAGATGCAGGAGTATAAAAATAATAAGCCAAAATAAAAAATATGGGAGAAGAAACCAGCCTTTTTTTTGTTTTGTCCATCTTTGTCTGGTCAGCAGGGTAAGAGGTAGGGGACTATAATTATTAAAACGATCTCCCTTCTTTTGTTTCAAACAAAAAGACTGATAGGTCAGTGATGAGAAATAGGGAAAGAACATTTAGAGTTGATCAGCTATTTCAATTTTTTCCCAAAAACCTATTTTCATTCAGCTTAGCCATTGAATGAAATATTAGTATTCTTTATCTTCCTTTTGCCACCCTGGCATATAATACTCAAGAATTAATGAGAAATGCTAGGTGGCCGAACAGATCTTTTCCTGTTCTTCGTAATTTTCTCTTCTCTCATCGTGATTGAGCACATGTCAAACAAGGTGTCTAGCATATAGCTTACCATTCCCAGAAGTTTCTCTCCAGTTCCAAGGAGGAACTCCACTTGCTGCAACAGCCTCTGCTGCAGTGATGGCGAGAGGGTGTCCATCATGATCCAAACGCCTCTCAAGATTGAGTGTTGGTCTGCCAGTAGCTGAAAGCTTGGTACATGAGTAACAAGAAAAATATGAAGGAACAACTGCTACTATGCAATATGGAAAACAAGGATAAAGCTAAAGGTCTAAATGATTTAAAAAGTATATTTGATTCAATATTTCTCAATAATCACTTTTCTCTCACTTTTCAGCATTAGAAGCTACGTCTAACAAAAATCTTATTGAAAAAAGTGATGAATATAATTGACTTAATTATTCGTTTGGTCCTTGATAACTAGTAATAGTGATACCCAATTAAAAAATCCAAATTGTGAGGTTAGAATAAAAATTTGAGTGAAAATATATTTCAAGCTTCAATATATTAAAAAGATAAAATAAAATTAGATGATGAATGGTTCTCATACGGTAAAATGAAAAACCATAGAGAATACAAACTTTTCAAGAATTCCTTATATCACTTACACTTCCCCTCATGTACTTTTAGCTCAAAAGAAATAAGCAATAAGAACAATTCAGAGTTCAGACACTACATACAGAAAATAATAATTTAACTGGCCCCGGATAAACATCAGGATTTTCTAATGAAATATGATAAACAAGCATTCACTCATATGCTTCAGCCTTGTATTCTCATCCCAACAACCCTTAAAAAGGTCAAAAATACATTTGATCCCAAGGTCTATATATACTTACGTGCCATTACGAGATTAAACATTTTAACTTTATGGTTTAATTTGATTTTTAATGAATTTGGTGATGTTTTAGGTTAAAAATACAAGGAGAATACAAGTATACAACAAATAATCACGTCAACGTGGTTTACTTTCTAAAGTAAAAAGTCAGCGAGGATGAATATATTAGTGGTCAACATATTATTGATTAGTGCTATTAAAAAAATTCAATAATTTTTACATTCTTAATAAATATAGTATTAAACTATAAATAATTTATTATATTTTAGAAATATTGGAGAAAGAAAATCAGTGGCGGGTTAAAGCTGGTGGTATTTAAATTTATGAAAGGAAAATACCTTTTGTTTAGAGTTAATTAAACTAACAAATTGTGACATAAGCGGATCATATCTATATCGTTTCATTTTTTTTTTGGCTTTATATCGTCTCATGTTTAACTACAATAAATTTGAACTACAATAAATTTGAAGCTATATTTTACTTTTGATGAATCTATTTTTTTTAGGTTGAGATCGTCAATAAATAAAATCAAATAAAATTTGAAAGTAGTTATTGAACCAAAAAATACATTTTATCTCAAGAGTAATTAATAGCTTTAAACTCGTAGCACTCAGAGTTAAAACAAGTGAGATATAATCAACTTCGTTCGTTTGACTGTAAAACAAAATATGTCACTTTCAGAATTTAATTTGACATTGTTCGCTGACGACTCCAAGTAGACATATATATGACTCATCAAAAGTAATATGTAATTTGTGACTTGTTATATTTAAATTTAAGACGAGTGATGTATGATCACATTTAGTCGTTGGAAGCAATAAATAATTAAACATTTTGGAAAAGTTAAGAACCAAAATTAAAAAAAAAATAATAATGAGTTAGATTACAGTTTATTAAAAATAAGAGATTAAAATTACACTTTACTCAATAATTAATATGAATAGAAATACCAAATTTAAGATTAAAAAGACAATACATATATTCAAAGGAAGATTTTGGTAAAAAGTTTTGGTGAAGTAGTTATAAACGATCAGTGGATCAAGTGTAAAGTAAAACAAAGTGTAACAGTCAATGTAGATAGAACTCGATGGTCTACCAACCACTAATAGAATGCTAAACCATCTTATCAATTATCAAATATCAACTTTAAAATTGTATATAAATTAGAATTAGAATATGGCCTATACTTATTATAATAACAACAACAATAATACTAATAATAATAATGTCATGTCGATTGAGCGTGATGTTTGACATCAGTATTCACGCTCTATTTCGATGGTTAACAACTGATGTAAGGTTTATTTGTACTTATAATACTTGAGGTATGCTTGCATTAGTTTTTTTTTTGGGTTAAGTGCACTTTTGGTCCCAAAACTATGACAAAGGTTTCATTTTGGTCCCATAACTTTTTTGGTTGCAACTTTGGTCCCATAACTATGACACAGGTTTCATTTTCGTCCCATAACTTTTTTTGTTGCAATTTTGGTCTCATAACTATGACAAAGGTTTCATTTTGGTCCCATAACTTTTTTTGTTGCAATTTTGGTCCCATAACTTCTCAAAAGGTTCCACCGTTAGTCCCTTGGTGAATTCCATCCATATTTAGCCGTTAAGTATGACGTGGCATAGTGGCTAGGATCATGATGTGGCAAAATAAGATGAAATGGACTGAAATAGGATCTATATGCAACGTATTAAAACTTATCTATACCCAACCACAATATATACAAAGAGTGGTACTTCCTCTTCCTCGTCAGCCCAATGGAACTTCCTCTTCCTCGTTCCGTTTCTTGATTCGCCGTCGTCGCCGCCGCTTTGGTCGTTCAACTCCGGCTGAGGATCCCATCGACTTCGTCGGCGCCTTCTACTTGAAGTCTCTTCTTCCCCACCAGATTGGTCCCTGTCAGTACCACTCTTTGTATATTTTGTGGTTGGGTATAGATAAGTTTTAATATGTTGCATATAGATCCTATTTCAGTCCACTTCATCTTATTTTGTCACATCATGATACTAGTTACTATGCCACGTCATACTTAACGGCTAAATATGGATGGAATTCATCAAGGGACTAACGGTGGAACCTTTTGAGAAGTTATG
>QANZ01013596.1:33925-57146 GCA_003254925.1 Chamaecrista fasciculata
AACCCTCAATCCAAAATTTTCTCATCCTCACAATTTCCAATACAATATCACACTTCCCAATATCATCTCATCTCAATCTCATTTCAACCAAAAAACAACAAAACACCTTCATCTCATCCAATCCAATCTCATCTCATCTCATCTCATCTCATTATTTTCTACCATTTCTACCCCTATACAAATCACAAAAATCCATCTACTTTTTCCTACCAACCACAATCATTACAACCCCTTTTATATAATTTCGCACCCTATTTAACATCATTCTCAATAAAATCACCCAAACACCAATACATCATCTCATCTCATCCAATTAAATTATAATCTCATCCCATCCATTTGGATTGGATTGGATTGGATTGGATTAGGATTGGGGTTCTCCCAAACAGGCCCTAAAATGGCAACCTATATGTATCAGCACAGGCCCGAAATATTTATGTATCAGCAAAGAGCCAAAGTTTTCACCCAAAAAGAAAAAGAAAAAAATATGGCGTCGCCCGGACTCGAACCGGAGACCTTCAGTGTGTTAGACTGACGTGATAACCAACTACACCACGACACCATTGAGACCTCGAATCAACTTTTACTTATATGACATATGATTTAATCATCTAAGCATCAAAAGTTTTTATTTTGTTTTTTTTTGGTAAGAAAAAGTATTTGACTAAGAAGGTAAGTTACACACTTACACTTTAGTTTAGGAAAATTCACTTGTATAGTTGTATGTTAATATGTTAGTATTTTCTATTTGGAAATTATGTCCAATTTTGCTAATGTAATAAATAATTAAGATATTCTCAAAGATAATAGTAATTTTTTTTAATCTCAATTGTCTAAAGTTTAATATAATGTTATTGAATTGGTGTAAAAATTTATAAGTGTGTATTATTTTATTTATTTAAAGTAACTATCTATATTTATCAAATAATAATTTATTTATCCACAAAAAAATAATATTTATTATATGTTTTCTTTAATTAATTAATTAATTTTTTTTCAAGTGTATAATTAATTTATACACTTGAAAGTATGTTTTATATGTTGAATTATTTTCAATAATTTTTCAAAAATATACAATAATAATATTTAAATATTATTTTATATGTTATTATAACGTCTAAATGATAATAGCACACCGAGTTTAACGTAGAAATTGTTGGCTAATTTGTTCTAAATTTCTTATTGATTTATCGTATGTATTACGTTTATATAATTTTTTAAAAATATTTTCATTATAAATTTTTAATAAAAATAAGACGTATGATAATAAATTTTTATATGGTCAATCACAATAGAAAAAAATATTTAAAAAAAAAAGACTAAGATGTAGAAAGTCCCTTTGAATTTTAATTATTGTACAAAAAACTCATTTGAACTTTGAAAAGTAATAAAAAAAAACTCTCTAAATTAAACTTTTGATTATGTGTAAATAATTCATTTTGTTTAAATTTTTATCTTTTAAAAATGATTTTCTTTGTAATTTTAAGATTGTTGATGCATTTACATAAATCAATTTATAATTAACTATTATCATAATTAATAATAGCAAAAAAATTGGAAAAGTGATATTCATGAAAATAATAATAAAAGAAGTTATTTATAAAAAAAATTGAAAGTCTAAAAGAGATTGTTTTGTCATTTTCCAAAGTTAAATTTTTTTTTGCAGAATAACTACAGTTTAATGCATTTTAGACAAAAAAAGAAAATTGTATGACTATTCTAGAATCTAGAATCTAGAATAAATATCTAGAATAAATATAAAAGAAAGTTCTAATCTAAATTTTTTTTTGAGTAATAAGTAATAACTATAACTATATAAAATATTTTGTTGTATTATTTGATGTTATTTGACTTGTTTCAGGTTGTAAACAGAGACAGGCTGTCCATAGTTGGATTCATCCCCCTTGTGCTTCCCGCAAACATTTTCTAATGGGGGAAATCACATAGAAAAAAGAGAACTGAGGTTTTTTTTTAACTCTTCTGTCGTTCAACCTTTATTAATATTTAATATTAATTGGTAAAGAGTTATTTTGGTCCTAAATATATGTCTTAATTTGCTTTTTAGTTGATTATGTTTCAAAATATTTCATTTTGGTTAAATATGAGAGACGAGTTTAATATGATTAAAGGGTCATTCTCGCGTGACGAGTTTAGAGTTACATATTGTTCTCAAATAGTATTTTTTCTATTCTGTTGGAGTTGTCAGCAAATGAAATTAAATCAGTTCTAAAAATAAATCGCTAATTTCATGGTTAAATAAGTAAATTTGATTATATCTCTTTCATTTCAAATTCGAATGCGACGAATTCAGAGTTATGAGTTCTTCTTAACAAGTCTTTTGAGTTTGAAATGAGAGACGAAAGAAATATGACCAAATTCAATAATTTAGGACGAAAATGAAACATTTTACAAATATTTAGGACGAAAATAAAATATTTTGCCAATATGTAGGACCAATTTAAATATTTTGAAACATAATGGACCAAAATGAACATTAGAGTATACATTTAGGACCAAAAGACCCTTTGACCTATTTAATAATACTGTTTTTGTTATAAAAAGAGTTGAACATATTCATTCTCCTCCCATTCAATAGCCATTTCAGCAGACAATGAAGAAAATCTGGTATTGAAATGCAAGTAGGCAAGTCCCACTAGCATATGATATATAAAAAAAAAAAACAAAATTCCAACGAATATTCGGATTTTCATATTATAATTATAAGGGTAAATTACACTTTGGTACCCTGTGGTTTGACCCTATTTCACTTTGGTACCCTGTGGTTTGAAATTTGACACTTTGGTACCCTGTGGTATTCTCCATTAACACTTTGGTACCCTTTGGAGCTATTTTGTAATTTTAACCATAACAAATTTTTCAAAAATTACATATTGACCCTAAAAAATTTCAAAAAATTACAAATAAATCCCTGGATACATATTATCTAGGGACTAAAATGGAAACTATAAAAATTTTTTGGGGTCAATATGTAATTTTTGCAAAATTTGTTATGGTTAAAATTACAAAATAGCTCCAAAGGGTACCAAAGTGTTAATGGAGAATACTTCAGGGTACCAAAGTGTCAGGTTTCAAACCACAGGGTACCAAAGTGAAATAGGGTTAAACCACAAGGTACAAAAGTGTAATTTACCCCAATTATAATTTTCACAACGGTAGGTCCCCAAAAAATTAATATTAAATACCCAAGAAAATAGGAAGCCGCACATTCTCATTCCGAAACCAAAAAAGCACCAATAAATACCCAAAAAATTAATATTAAATACCCAAGAAAATAATAATTACCTAATTTGCCACTATGGACGGCGGACGCACATTGCTGACCTGTCTCTTCTTCGCTTTATGATTGGACGCTTTTGAACGAACTTTCGCTGCACGCAACTCAACGCAACCTACCATACATTACACACAGCTTTTACTTTTCTTCCTCTTGCGTCTCAATTTTTATACATTGAACCCAAAATTTAGGCTTCGCAATTCGCATATTCGCATCTATATATATACCAATTTCTTCATTCTCTTCTCTTTGGTGTTTATTTTTTCTTCTTCTTTCTCTTTGCTCCGCCTTCTTCTTCTTCCTTCTCCATTTTTCCTTTAGGCGGAGCATACTTTTTGTTCATCCATGGGTGGTGGCAACAAATGGATCAGGCCTGAGGTATCTTTTTCTCTCTCTCTCTTTCTTTTCTTTTCTGCTCTTGTGGTCTTAGTTTTGCCGTTTGTTTAACTCGCTTACTTATTGCTAGTGAGATTTCCCTGGATCTGTAATGAAAAATCGTACTGAGACAGATGAGATCTGAATCCGATCTACCTGGCCTTGTAGGCTTTTCGTGATTTTACCTACGGTTGAGGATAGATGTTTTGTTTCAAGTTCGGACCAGATATTATTATTCTGTAATTTTTGCTGGAAAATAAAGCTAGATTCAAGCTAGTACAATATTCTTTATTTGATTTGTTGTGTGCTTTGGTCTTCCTAAGAGTCGCAAGCTGGTATAAATGATGAACTGATAGTGATATAGTAGAGAAAATTTCTACATATGCATCTAGTATTTGCAGATCCTGTATGATTCTAGGTATGCTTCTAAATGCGCCCTGTTTATTGTCATGTATGTGAACAGGTATACCCTCTTTTTGCCGCAGTAGGTGTGGCCGTTGGGATCTGCGGTATGCAACTTGTTAGGAATATCTGCATCAATCCTGAAGTCAGGTATTTATCTCTTATGTTTTGAATTGCTTGTGATTAATTCTTAGTTTAGGTGGTATAATAGCTTTACTTTGCTTGTGTATTACATATTTGGATCTATTCCTAGATTATATAGAAGAATTTGTTTTGGCTCTATTTCCCTGTCTGGACTTTTGAGATATAGAGAATTAGATCTCTTAGGAAGATGAGCACAATATAGTTCTTTACCTTTGGTTCTTCCCAATTCTTGTATGAAGTATTTTTCTGTTACCATGCTCACTCATCTCAAGGTAACCTAAGGTGAAGAAAGTGGATATTTTAAGAGTTTGAAATCTCCAAGTCAAATCTATTCTAATGAGAGTGTTGAAAGAAGCATTGCAATGGACTGAATTGGGAAAATATCAGTGTAAACAAAAGAGAGAAGAAAAATTTAGGAATTTAAGTCGAGATGTTTGCCCTCTATAAGAAGTGAATTTGATTTTGATTTCAGGGTAACCAAAGAAAACAGAACCGCAGGAGTGCTTGATAACTTTGCAGAGGGTGAGAAATACTCACAACATGGCCTGAGGAAGTTTGTGCGCAACAAGAGCCCTCAGATCATGCCATCTATCAACGGCTTCTTCTCTGATCCAAACTGAAACATTCACCAACAAATTCTCTGGCTTAAAAATTGATCCCAGAGACTATTTTTCGATTATTGGAACTGCTAATTAAGAAATAGGACTTCTGAAATTTTTTTCTCAGATTAAAGATATAATGATTGTTCGTTGCAATTTGCATCTTGTTGGCTGATAGCCGATTTGTTGAATAATGAAATTTCATACTATGCATTAGCCAATGCCTTCTATGAGTTTTCTTCGACACATTTCATGAATTTGCATGTATAGACTTAGAGAAGTTTTATTTAGTTGTTTGTCAAAATTTTGAAGTATTTTGATTTTTGACCTGTCCAAAGGAGTTTCCATTCTTTTCTGGTACAACTATAATCAACATCTCTTTATGACCCAAAAAAAAAAATCAACAACTCTCAAGGTCAGCTATCTGTCTTATGCTCATGGTGAAATTTTATATTTATCTGAACTGGGAAGTCTCATTATTATTATTATAACATTTTATAACATTAGATAACATGCAGTGTTGAATTTTACTAGGTTGAAATCACAAAATTATACTAATGGACAATGTGTAAGTAAATATTCAAAAAAAAAAACTTTACATTTTAATTAAATTACTTTATATTGTTAGGAAAGGAGTTTGAATTTTTTGTTTTTGGTAGGAAAGTTTGAAATAATTTTTTAAATCAAATTGTTCACAGAAAATTTAAACTAAGCAATTTAAAAAAAAATTGTCAAATCAAATTAAACCAAATAATTAAATAATAATTTTAGAAGTTTGATTTGGATGATTTTAAACTTAATTATTGCCAATCTCATTATTATTATATCAAGGTTAAATTACACTTTGGTATCCTGTTCTTTACACTGTTAACATTTTGATAACTTGCTTTTCAAAAGTCACATTTTGGTACCTTGTTCTTTGCACTGTTAACACTTTGGTACCATAACAAAGATAGAACATGACAACACATCATGAAAGAAAAGGGTATCAAAGTGAAATCAGTCCATCGAATAGTATACCAAAGTATTAACGGTGCAAAGAACATGGTACCAAAATGTCACTTTTGAAATAATAAGGTACCGAAATGTTAATGATGCAAAGAATAGGGTACCAAAGTGTCACTTTTGAAAGAACATGGTACCAAAGTAAAATCGATCTTTACAACAGGGTATTAAAGTGTAATTTACCTTTATATCAATATGGACATATTTTATTATTTTTACAATGTATATTGTAAAGTAACAATTATAAGTCTAATTATTATCATTGAGATACTAATGAGCACTATCAATTTCAAATATAATAAAACTAAAAAATTGAATGTAAAAACTTCACATGATACAATTGCATTAGAATATGATATCCCACATGAAGTCATTAAATGTAAAAACTTCACATGATATAAAAAATTCTTAAGTGTCAAATAAAATAAAAAATTAATATCACAAGATTCTCATAATTTACAACACTAATTTTATTAAGAATCTTGCATTATAATTTAGAGACTGAGGTGATCAAAACTTATTAATAAGTTTTCAGGCTTTGCTTCTCATTTGTCAAAATGTTATACATTGCGTTTGATACTTGTATATATTAAAAAAATGCATAGTAAATTAGTAATTTGATTCGGTTTATAAAGGTGTGAAAATGTCAATGAATCAAATCGTTTAAATTTAAACAATTTCAAACTAAAAAAGCAAATAATTTGTCCATTTGTTCATAAGGTCACATACTCATGACTTTATTCAAGCAAATATTAAATTACTTACCATTTGAATCAACTCAGGTTGGTCAAGTGAGGACTATTTAAGATAATATTATGTGTTGCAAAAATTTTTAATAGTGTTCCCTCTAGTTTTTTTTTTTTTTTTAATTTGAAGTTTTTCACATTAATTATTGTGTAGTGACAATACTTCTATTTCATCTTATTTTTCCATTTTATTCCAAAGGAGAAAAAATAATGATATTTATTTATTTATTTTCTCAACATCTTAGGCTCTAAAATACGAGTCATAGGAAAGGATTTTTCATTGACATTATCAACAATTTAGTTACAAGCTGTGACACAAGAGTAGCAATTTTAAGACTTGTATCATCAAAGTTAGAATTCCTAATCTCACTGACTTAAGGTAAGCTTCACTAGTGTCCTATCAAGGTTAATTAGGATTACTAGCACACCTTTCACTAATCATATGTACGTTGAAAATTTGGTCTATGATTTCTTCTAAACTTCCCCTATCCTAATATCATACTGTATCCTCCTTTTGGCAATTACTTTGGGATGATCTCTTGAAAAACTCTGACACCAACTTCGAAAATGAAGAAGAACTGTTCTGTAGCAGTTGAGCTGGACGATCAAACTCTGCAATCTTCCCTGCATGCATCAGAAATATTAAATATATATCAATCAGCATTAGGAGATAACATAAATAATGTTTTTTCACTAATAATAATTTATGCCTTGGACTTAATGAATCACAGAATGACCCTTGTATACCTCCTTCAAGGACCAATACAAAGTCATTATCAATAACTGTAGGGATTCTATGTGCCACTGTAATGACTGTGCATTCATTGGTCTCTTCTCTTATAGTCTTTTGAATTAATAGATCAGTTGCTGTGTCAATGGATGCAGTTGCCTCATCTAGAACCAATATTTTCCTTTTCTTCAGTAGCAGCCTGGCAAGACACACCAGCTGCCTTTGTCCAACACTCCAATTTTCGCCATTCTCAGCCACTGTAACAAAATCGTCCAAATTTCAATAAACTTTTAAACAGATTATATAAAGGGTAAGCTTCCTGGAAACAGCCTCTCTGCAAAGCAGGGATAAGGCTGCGTACATCTTGACCCTCATCAGACCCCACTTAGTGGGAGCCTCGTGCACTGGGTCGCCCTTGATATAAAGAGTAAGCTTATTTTTTAGTCTTTGAATTAACTCAAAACTGTGTTTTAGTCCCTGTATTTGTTAGAAATAGAACTATTTAGTCCCACATATAAGGTTTCAAAAAGACTAAATAATCAATGTTTTTTTTAAAAATTCAGGGACCAAAAAGTATATTTTCAATATTCAGGGACTAAATCTTAGTTTTGGGACAAATTCAGGGACCAAAATATAGGGTTTTTGTTATATAAATACACAAACACAGACATTGCATATATTTATTACCAGAAGCATCAAGAAGCCTTGGATCCTTTCTCACTATTTCAGCGAGATGGCACTTACTGAGAACCTGGAAATTCAAATCATTTTTAGTAAGGACACTCAAATAAAATATGGGGGTTTGGGGAACATTTGAAGAAAGAGGTCTTCAGATGCAAACCTCCCAAAGTTCTTGATCTGAATGTTGTTCCAGAGGATCCAAGTTGTTCCTCACAGTACCTTGAAACAAGGTTGGGTCTTGAGGGATTATCCCTATCCTAGATCTTAAATCCTTCAGACCAATCTTGCAAATATCTACATTATCAATAAGTATGCATCCTACTGAAGGCTCCACCACTCGAAATAGAGCTTGCAACAAAGTGGATTTTCCACTCCCCGTCCTTCCTACAATTCCAATTTTCTTTTGTCCTGGGAAGGTACAAGTGACACCTTTGAGAACCATAGGAGCAGTAGGATCATACTGTATGTGAAGGTTATGAAGTTGAACTTTTCCCTCCTTTGGCCACTCCGGATCTGGCCTGGAATCTTGAATTATCAATGGCGCTTCACTTGGAATCTTAGTGAACTGCAGTATTCTCTCAACTGATATCATTTTGTTCTCCACATTGCAAAGGTTCCATATCACCCAAGCCTGAAGCACGCTCAAGTTTAAACCATAAGTAGCTACCAAACCCGCCAAGCCTGAAAATCAGAGGAAGCAATTTGTTAGATCAGAAAATAAAGATAGTTTTTAGCGTAGTAAGTTGGTTTTTACTAGGAATAGTAAAAACCATTGCAAATTTCAGAGATTTTGTGCGGAAAAGTTTACACGTATTTCAATCACTAAGTAGCTCTCCTATATATGGGAAAGAAGCCTTCACAGTGTCATATCTTAAATGCTTTTCTTTGTTATAAAGACAAAATGAAATGTAGCCTACTTGTTATTTTTTCTCACATGCATGAAGCTGCTAAACGGATGAAGGGGAAGGAGGAGCTTACTTGGATCAATCGCAGACCTTGGGAGTGTGACCAAGATGACAAGAACAAAAAAGAAGGCCAGGTTAAAGAGAAAGTTTATGCGGACAGATAACCATTCCATGGTGGCGTAATTATGAAAGGCTACGCGAGAATAATCATCAACTAGAGCCATAGCTTTCGTTAAAAATCTTTGCTCTTGATTGAAACAACGGATAGTGACTGCCCCAGCAATTGATTCTGAAAAGTGATGCAAGATTGGAGCCTTCCGAATCCCTACCATCCTGGCCAATTCTCTGGCAGTGTTAATGTAATAAGCCTGCACATTAATATACATGAGAATATGATATTGCCATGGCTTCTTCATGAACTGGCCTACAATATTTTCAGTTCATTCTTTTGAAAATATTGATTGGCTAGAAAATAAGCTGAATTAATTTGGGTGCGTAAAATTGATTGCTTTTACCTGATACCAGAAGGAGATGGCAAGTACGACAACAAAGAAGAGAATGACTTGCCAAGCAACTTGGCACATTAGGATGATGATGCTCATTAACTGGATAAGTGCAAACACGAGTCCAGCTAATCTGTATGGTATATCTGTGTCTACTGTACTTTGATCCGTGGAAGACTGTAGCAGCATAAAAAATTTTAAGAACTAAGATAGATACGTGGAAAGAAAGCAATCATCTACCAATAATAGTGGAAACTGACCCTATTAAGGATTCTGCTTGAAGGCGTGGTATCAAAAAATGAAACAGGAGCCCTGAAGACTGTTGTGATCATTTCATGATAAAGACGCTGAGCCGTCTCTACAGCAATTGTTGCCATTAAAACAGCCCTTCCTAGTATGAATATGGAGCTTCCACCTGATAATAGAACAAATGTCCCTATAAGCTGCCCTTTACTGACCCCTGTTTGTTCTGTAGCCCAAGCAATCCAATAATTGCTTCCCATTTGCATTCCTTGAAAGACGATTTGGCACAGAAGAATAATGGGCACAAGTGCACCTCTATATGCATATGTGACAAATGTTGAGTAAACACTCCAATCAACTCGACCTGTCTGAGCTTCCTCTTCTTTGGTCCTCTCGAAATCCTGCTTGTCCTCTTCATGATGGATGTTATTACGATATATTTCAGCGACTTCAATTTGTTTTATCTGACAGCAGGGTCTACAGCTCTTGGATTTATCTTCTTGGCATGGGTTAATTTGCTTTATTGTTTCATTATGAGCAGCCATTTGTTGAACAAGCTCACAACTAGTGCATGCTATCAGATCTTTATACTTTCCTGACCCAACTATTCTCCCATCTTTCATTACCTACCACAAAGTAAAAATCAACAATGTGAGATCAGACACTAGTAATAATTTCTTCAGGGAAAAACAAGTGTTCCATAGCTCACCAAAATAAGATCCGCAGCTTCCAGGAATTCAAGTTGATGGGTAGCATAAACAACTGTTTTCTCTGATAAAAGTTCCATGAGACATTTCTGCACACCATCAAGTTCCATGTGAATAATAATAATAATAATAATAAAGCATCTACAGTCACAAGTATTACTTACCCTAAACAAATGTGTTCCAGTATGAGCATCAACAGCACTGAAAGGATCGTCTAGGAAATAAATATCTGAATCATTATAAACAGCCCTTGCAAGTTGAATTCTCTGTTTTTGGCCTCCACTCAAGTTTATGCCTCTCTCCCCCACCATGGTGAGATCTCCATCCGCCCACATGTTGACATCCTGGCGCAAAGCACAGCTTTCCAGAACATTCTCATAGAACTCCTTACCCATTTGCCTACCAAACAAAATATTTTCCCTCACAGTCCCAGACTGAATCCAAGAACTTTGAGGTACAAAACTTCTACTTCCAAGGAGTTTGATTCTTGACCCTGAAATCCTGGGAATCTCACCAAGCATACAGCACAAAAGGCTTGACTTGCCGGAGCCCACAGACCCACAAACTGCTACCTTCTGACCTTTTTCTATCTTCAACTTATTTGTAATTTGAATTGTAGGTCTCTTGTAGCTTTGATCATCTGCTTCCCATGAATATTCTCCTGTTTTGATCTCAATGGCAATATCTGAAGAATTCCCCGTATGCTTGATCATGAACTGCCTTTGATCCTCGTCTTTGAGGAATTCCTGGATTCGATCAATTGAGACTTTTGTTTGAGCTATCATGGAAATAAGCTCAGGTAGGTTGTAGATTGGTTCTTGCAAGATGCGAAAAGTTGCTAAAGCGGAGAGAACCGTGGCTGCTGTCAATTCTGTTTTTACCATTATACACACTCCAAAAGTGACCACAGAAACAAGAGTTGGTGACGTCCAAAACAGAAAGGTCACTGCTGAGCAAGTATACAGGTATTTCCGAATCCAGCTCCTTTCAACTTCCCTAAGCTGAAGGAGTTTCTTCAAAAATGTGGATTCCCAGGAATGCAATTTCAAGATTCGGATGTTCTTTAAAGTCTCTGAAGTTGCTTTGATTCTGGCATCCTTAGCTTCCATGATCTTAGAGTGGAGGCTTTCTTGCATGTTGGCCATAGGAGTATTGCACACCATGACCAAAATAGTGACAGCAAGTGAAGCCATGGAAGGCATGAAGCCTAAATTCCTGTACAAGATGACCAAAGCAAAAATGACCTGTACTGGAAGCAACCATACCCCATGAATGAACCAGCAGAAATCCCCAATTCTTTCAACGTCCACATTGATCAAGTTTATGATCTTTCCAGTTGGCCCACCACGCTTGATTGATATTGATTTGCTATATATCAGCACCGTGAGAGCTGCACGCACTTGAATTCCTATTTGTTGAGCACCAAAGTACCATTGTCTTTGAGTTAATGATTCTACAGTCTTCGCGAGGAAGAAAAAGAGCGCAAGAATTAGCCCATAGTGTATGCTTGAATCATCAGTTCCGGATAAGAAATTCACAAAACTTGTGATCAACAAAGGACCCATGTAAGATGCTACAGTGTTCACACCTACCCCCAAATAAATAAATCAGTAAATAAACAAGTAAATGATGCATAGAAAATAGGAGTATTATAAAGGAAGAAATAATAATAACTTTGAAAAGGAAGAATCACTATTCTCGAGTTTGTATATTTAAGTATTAAAAACTACACCTCTCTCAGAATAAAATGGGTCCAAAGCAAGACAATAATGAAACTTACCTGCGAAAATTGCATTTTGTGATAAGGATTTCCAGATAGAATGAGCAATAGCTTTAGTCAAGGAACCTGATTCCAGTTTTTGTTTCCGGAGTGATTCTTCCAACATGGAAGAAGCATTTTCTGCTTTCTCAGATTGAGGAATTGAAGGAATATTAGAAATCTCAAGTTTCTGAAGCTGGCCTTTCCTGAAAACGGGATTCAGCCATCGAAATGTGAGCTTACTCCATATTCCAGCATTAGTGAACGCCTCTTCATCTTTTTCTTCTTCTTCTTTCGATAACAAGGGTTCTACTACTTCTTCTACCTCTTCTTGGAGTTCAACATTATTGCATTTCCCTGCAAATATTGCATTGAAACAGAGGACCAGCAAAATAGGACAGGAAGCGAAATCAACCACGTTATCCTCTGATAGGAAAAATTCCAAATCCAACGATTTGAAATTATTGACGAGTTTCAAAGAAACAAACAACAAATCCACGACGGTAGCGAAGAACCACCAGAGAATCAAAACAAGAGGCCACGTTTTATTTTTCTTCTTCACCGAGTACACCGAAACCACGGTCGCTAAAACCCAAGCCAGAGACAACGAGACGCAAGTATACGAAACGACTCGTCGAGTCGTGTATTGGTGAAACGAAAGAGCCAAGTTCAAAGCGGAGAGAAGAAAATCGGAGACGAGTGTGATAGTGGCGAAAACAACGAACTGTTTCCGTACGCGTTTCGGATATACGACGACGTTAAGCGTGCTCTCTCTCAAAGTATCGAGCAAAAGCCATATGAAAATCGCAATGAAGAATGCGGCATTGAAAATCCCTAAGAGAGCATCCGTAATAGCAGCCATGGTTGAAGTAAGACGATGAAGAATGTAATTAGACTGATTTAACGATGAAGAAGAAAGAATGGGTTGTTCATGGATTGATAAAAATCGAAAAACAAGAGAGAAGAGAAAGAGGGAAAAAGGAGGAACCAATTAGGAAGAAGCATAAAGAGAGAGAGAATCAGGATAAAATGCAGATTCGAGAGAAAAGATTGAAGAAGAAGGATAAATTAGAAGAAGAAAAACCGAAGGGTAGTGCGTGAAGTGTGAAGAAATGAGCAACCAAATGGTGAGGAAAACACGTGATTGATTCTATGTGGGGTACTCACTACTCACTAGTGAGTGTAATTAAGTATTTTTGTAAATGTTTTTTTGAGTCGGAGGGCCTATTTATCCTTTTTTTTTTTTTTATACCAAATAGAAAGAGAACTAAAAGAAAAAGAGTTTACAATTGGAATGGAAATTAAGGATAGGGCATGAAACATAATTAAACAAATTAACATCACTGGAGCAAAGGGTCATGTTTAGATGGGCCACAAGGCCACAAATATCCCTGCATAGAAGGCCCATGGAGGACGGAGAGTTGTTGAGGCGCAGCTTGGGGATCAAGGTAGGAGAAGGGACAACAAGAAGTAGGTCCGAGGAGAACCAACTGTGACAACTTTGCAGAAGGTCTCTAATAAATAGGATGCAACCTTCAAGCTTTTTGATATCCTTAGAGAATTTCATACCAACCCAGCAAACATTTTCGCCTGCAATGAAGACTCCAGCCAGGCAGAAGTTGTGTTGCTCTTTTTTTCTCCAGTTGATGATACACGAGTTGCCTAGGGGGATATGGCTGATTTTTGGGAGTGGAGCAGAAGACGCAGGGGCCAGAGAAGGAGAGACAGTGTTGGTATCTTCCGAGAAGGCTTGATCATAAGCCAAAAAACGGCATTTGATTTTGGCAATGGCTGGAGTAGGAGATGAGTTGTTCCACAACTTGGAATTCCTTGCCTGCCAAATAATATCGAGGGTAATGAAGATCCATTTGAGGGTCGTGAGACCTTCATCAAGATGGGAGAGGGAAGAGAGCTGCATTGCCAGCCAAGCGGGAAAGTTCGTATCGGACACCATATGCGATCTAAGGGATAGGTCAATGCCAAACCAAATAGCGCGGGCGAAATGGCAATCAAGAAAAAGGTGCTTTAAGGATTCATTCCTGAATGCCTCATTTTCTCCCCTAAATTTTTAATTATTAAAATAAATAAATATTTATAAAAAATATTTCCAAATATATATTAAAAATAATATATAATTTCTCATGTAATCCATGTTCTTTATGAATTCTAATAATTGAGTTTAAATTCCAAAACTGTTTTTTCTAATTTGTTTTATATTATTATGTATCTTTTATTTTTACTTTTCAATTATTTTAAAATAATTTCAAAAAATTAAATTTACACTATTATTTTTAATCATTTTTATTATTTCAAAATAAAAATAAATAATTTTTTTATTTTTATTTTTATTATATTTTTACATAAATACTTACATGACCCGTGTTTACAAAAATAGTAACACACATTACAGAGAGAGGGAGAGAGACATCCAAATCACCATATCTTTCTTCTAATTTGAATGTCGCCATAATGTGTAATTACCATTTATGAGCAAAGTTTTTCATGATAATCAAGAAATCGTTCCATGTTAGGTATGAATGAGGACTTGACTATTTTTCAGTATATTGGATGGATAGTATCTTGCACAAATCATATTCATGATCATTTTTATTTGTTTAGAGGATTGTAAAAGGAGATTTTTAAGTGTGAAATTATTTAAATAGATATATAATAATTGTGGTTAATAAATAGAATTGTATGTGAATTTATAAATTGTATAAGGGTAGAAATGTAAGAAAAAATAACTTATTGACTTTTGATTGATTTTTTTGCATTGAGAATTAGAATAATTAGATTTTTGAAAAAATCACAATTTGGAGCTTTTTGTAGATTTTTTTAATAAATCATTTCACTTGATACATTTACATACTCTAATTTATCAAATATTGCTCAAATAATTTTCTGTGATAATACTTACTTTTTGTTCTTTCATTTTATATTCACTGATGAGTCACTAAAATGATCATGAATATGATTTGTTCATGAAAATTAAAATGAGTGAACAATTGATCCCTAGATTAAAATGACATCGTCCATCTTATACTCTCCTTATTGTCACAATTTTTGTTTACACATTTTGGGTTTTGATACGAGATCGACTGTTTAATTTGTTTTTTTTTTGGTTTCATAAGTCTATCTCTCCTCATTTATTTTGGATTTTTGTTATATGAATATATGTTATGCTTGAATCAAATTCTGTTATTATTGTTATGTTTTGAATTTGCAAATATATATTTATAGTCATATTTTTCTACACTTGCTATATGTTTAAAATAGAAAAAAGCTTAACTTTTTTAAAGTTTATGAAAAATTAAAGGAAAAGAAAGTGATCTTGTGATTTTGAAAATAAATTAAAATGTAACTAAATATATTTAAGATATAATAATTATAAGAGATAGTTAGACCCTTCAAATATATTGTCTTGAATTTGAACTAAACTATATATATGAATATATTTTGTTAGTAGAGAAAGTATTTAATTTCTCAATAATCACTATGTATTATACGAGAATATTTATTTTTTGGGCAATATATGAGATTAATTTATCTGGATTAAAAAATATAATCGTGCTTTATTAAAATATTAAGATGGGGGTGAAAGGAACCAAAATCTTAACGGTAGCTTTTACTGATCATATGATCCATTCATTATTCCATTTTGTCTTGCTCTGATTTCTGTCACTTTTCCAGCTCAACATGTGACTGAAAATTTTGAAAAGATGTTCTCATGCATTATTTATTTATTTATTTATTTTTTTATAGTATAAACTCAGAGTATTTACCCTATCCTTATGAACAAAAGATAATTTGTTTTTCATTTAAAGATGAACGGCTGATTACATAATGTTTTCTATATTTAAAAATGTGGTTCAAACCACCACCACTTGAAAAACTGGGCAAAAAAAACTGGGTTCTGGTACTTTCGTCTTGAGAACCACCACTTCAAAGATAGCAGTAGCGTCTTCTTAGTTTTTCGCTGGTACTTTCGTCTAGTGGTTTTGTGACTAGTGGGGTTGGTTAGTGGTGGTTCTCAAGACGACAAAGCTTGGGATTTACATATCTTGGTTTCTGGTTTATGCGTTCTTCCTCAGCCCTCAAATTTTCGTTTTACATATCCCAGCTTGCTATCCGTTTATGGTTTCTGTTTCTCTAGTTACTAAGTTTTGGATTATAGTCTCTACTCTTACGGCTTGTGTTTTGTGCATCCTGTCCTTCTTGCTGCTTGACTCGGTTTAATCGTTTTGTGATTTCTGTGGCTTTTGGATGATGGTTTTCTGGTCCTCTTTCTTTAGGATCTGTTTGTTTGGAGTTTGGTTGTTGGTTTTGCGAATCTGTATTTTCACTCTGATTTTTAAGATGAGAATGATTTCCTGGAATTGTCGGGGACTCCGGGCGACCCCGACAATGAGACGTCTACATCGCATTGTTAGAGATAAAAACCGGAGGTCATTTTCTTGGCTGAGACTTTGTGCCTGGTTAACCTTTCTTCAAAGTTTTGTACTTCAATTGGGCTTTGTAATGTTGTAGGGGTGGACCCCCAAGGGAAAAAAGGTGGACTTGTTGTGTCATGGGCAAAGGATGTGAGCCTCAATATTATTGATGTTTGCCCAAATTGGATACACTTGTCTTATGTTAATGATAATGGGGTGCTCTCTTTTGTGACATGTGTCTATGGATTCCCTAGAGTTGAACTTCGATATGTGCTTTGGAAAAACTTGAAAAATGTTGCTGCAAAATTGAAAGGACCATGGATGATTATTGGGGACTTCAACCAGATAAAAGATGTCAATGAAAAATGTAACAAAAACATGGCTATTAGAGGAACTTCGGCTTTTCTTGATCTGATTAATGAATTGGGAGTTATAGATTTTATCCCTTCATGTCAATGGTTCACATGGAGCAACAATAGGGAGGGGGAAGACATAGTGGTTGAGAGACTTGACAGATGTCTGTTTTCTCCATCTTGGTTGACTCACTTTCCACACATGAGTGCAGAAGTCCTCAATATAGCTGCATCTGATCATGCGCCTATTTTTGTTGCTACTGATCTTTGTATCCCTGTTAAAGAAAAACCCTTCAGATTTGAAGCAATGTGGACGCATGAAGGAGCTTGTGACCTTACTGTTACTAATGCATGGAATTGTTGTTTCTTCCTTTCAAGTCTAATGGCAGTGTCCACGAAGATTCAAAGGCTTAAGTCTGAGTTACAGGTATGGAATAAAACGGTGTTTGGTCATGTTCAACATCATATTTACGGACTTGAGAATGAGTTGACTCGTATCCAAAACATCCTCCACTCAAAAAATGAAACCCGGCCATCGACGATGTGGAAAGAGCTCAATGAGAAAGAACTTGAAATCAGAGTGGAATTGGAAAGATGGTATGAGAGGGAGGAGATCTTCTGGGCTAAAAAATCTAAACAAATGTGGCTTTTAAAGGGCGACAGAAATACAACATACTTTCATAATGTTGTTAGAAAAAGGGGGGCTCAAAATAAGATTCACAAAATTCGAGGTTTGGACGGCTCTTGGATTGAGGATTACAACTTAATCGAGCAAGAAGCAGGAAGATATTTTGAAGATATTTTTGATACCAGTAATGTCGACCCGGGTAGGGACCTGCACAACTGGCTGGCTAACATTAATATCCCCACTGTTTTCAATCAATTTTCGGTTGTTCTCACTGCTTCGGTCACGTTGGATGAGGTCAAATCGACGGTTTTTCAGCTTAAACCTTATAAAGCCCCGAGGCCTGATGGGATTCCTGCTGCTGTTTTTCACAGGTACTGGAATATAATGCAAAATGATATTCATCATTTGGTCCGAGATTTCTTTGATGGTAATTGTGACTTGACTGTTATTAATTCAAATTTCATCTCTCTTATCCCTAAAGTGGATAATCCCGAGACCTTTAAAGACTTTCGGTCGTTCGGTCTCTGTAATGTAATATACAAAGTGATTTCGAAGGTTGTGGTTAACCGAATGCAAGGTTTGATGGATTCCCTGGTCTCTCCGCTTCAAAATGCTTTTGTTAAAGGTAGACTCATCTCGGATAACATCTTCTTGGCCTCCGAAGCCATGTCTGTTGTGCATCGGGCAAAAAAAAGGAAGACTGCATGGGGGGCTCTTAAGGTAGATATGGCTAAAGCCTATGACAGGATCGATTGGGTGTTTCTGAAGGCTGTTCTCATCCGCATGAGGTTCCCTGAGAGGTTTATCAACTGCATCATGAATTGCATCTCTTCAGCTTCTTTCACTCTACTTCTGAATGGTCAAATTTCTACTAATGTGGAGGTTCGTAGGGGTCTCAGACAAGGTGATCCGCTCTCTCCATATCTCTTCATCCTTTGTATGAATGTTCTTTCTTGTCTGGTGTTAGATGCCGAGAACAGAAATAGTTGTCAAGGTATTAAATTTGCTCGGAGAGGCCCTTTGATTTCTCACCTTCATTATGAAGATGATCTGATCCTTTTCTTCAAGGCTGACGATCGATCGCCGTATTGCTTAAAAACAATCCTGGATGATTTCTATATCCAGGCTGGGTTAAGTATCAATGTCCAAAAGTCAAACTTGGTTTTGAGTCCAAACACTCCGAGATCAGTCAAAGCAGATTTGATTAACCTGTTTGGAATTAAAGCGACGAACAAAATCGGGAAATATCTGGGAGTTTTTGTGGATGATAGGCAGGACCTGAAGCGGAACTTTGAGGACTTGATACAGAAGATTAACAACAGATTAGCAGGCTGGAAAATTCGTCTTCTCTCTCAAGCTGGGAGAGTCACTTTAATTAAATCTGTTGTTCAGTCGGATCCGGTGTACACATTATCATGCTTTCTGGCTCCTAAGAAAGTGACGGATACAATTAATAGTGTCATGATCAACTTCTTTTGGGGGTTTAATGGTGAGAAGAAACGGGTCCACCTTCTTAACAAGCGGGAAATCTTTAAATCAATAAAAGAGGGTGGGTTAGGCTTCCGGGACACGGGCTTCGTCAATGAAGCACTTCTGGCAAAGCATACATGGAGAATTCTGGACAAGCCTCAATCGTTCGTTTCCCAGTGGGTTCGAAATAAGTATATTACCCTGCACTCTGACTTTGATTTCAAGACTGGCACCTCGGATTCTGTTGTTTGGAAGGGTGTTAAGCATTCTGCCCATATTATTACAGACCATCTCAAGTGGAGGCTTG
Organism: Chamaecrista fasciculata; assembly: GCA_003254925.1. Classification (NCBI taxonomy): domain Eukaryota; kingdom Viridiplantae; phylum Streptophyta; class Magnoliopsida; order Fabales; family Fabaceae; genus Chamaecrista; species Chamaecrista fasciculata. Next base: position 53,208 of record QANZ01013596.1, read on the forward strand.
GCATGGGAGACAAGATTGATATCAGAAGCAGGTTCTGGGGGGGTCACATCAATGGGGCACCTTTCTGGGGTGCTGGTTAGCGACCTTCTCGATCACACTACTTATACTTGGGACCAACAAAAGATTAATCTAGTCGTTTTTCCTGAGGATGCCGTGACGTTGCTTAATTATCCGGCACCTATGCGTTCTGTACCGGATTCTTGGATTTGGACTCTTGTTGCCTCCGGGTCGTACACCATTGCAGAGGGTTTCGAGCTGCTTCGTCGTGTGGACCATCCGGACCATGGCAATAATGCTCGACAGAAGTTTCCTTGGAAGGATTTTTGGAAGACGAAAGCTCCTATGAGGGTTTTACTGACCGTTTGGAAGATCTTCAATGAGGCTATCCCGACTTTTATGAATCTAAACCACCATCATCTTCGTTGCGAAATTGTCTGTCCCTTCTATGGTGAGGCCGACGATTCGGTTTCTCATACTTTTTTGCGATGCAGTTTTTCTAGAGCTGTGTGGTTTGGTCTTCCGTTCTCGTTTAGGACGGACTCTGGGAATGGACAGTTTCGTAGTTGGCTGAGGTTTTGGATTCGTCGTTGGCGGAAAAACAAAGATCTCTTTGGAGGGGCTTGGCTTACGATCCTCGTGGGGCTTGATGTTATTTGGAAATGCAGGAACGACATCATCTGGAAGGGCGTGAAGACGGAGCCGTCTATGGTTATTAGATCCATCCGAGCTACTGTAAGTTTTTATAACTCTATTGTAGATCAGGTTAGTAATTTGTCTGATGACAACCTTTTTACTTTTCAAGCGTTTGCATCCTCAAGCCATAACCCAAGTGTCCCCGCTAGTGTGCATGATGTAGTGGACACTTAGGTGTTAAGGTTTGAGGCTGCTCTTTATGTTTTCCTCACCGTTTTTTATATATAAAAAAAAATTAGGTTTTATTGGTTTGCAATAAAAGTTTGCATCACAAATAGATAAGATTCGGTTACACCTTATCAAATTACTGACTAAAGTACCAGTGTACCACCATCTCGTGAACATAACAGTATAACACACATGGGGCAATTATTCTTATCATTTTATATTAATTTATTTTTAAAACATATATCCGGGCTAATTTATTTTAGGTTAAAGGGTAATTTTCGTACTAAGTGTATGTCTTAATAATAATTTTGGTCTATTATGTTTTAAAATATTTAAATTGGTTCTAAATATTAGTAAAATATTTCAGTTTGGTCCTAAATATTGGTAAAATATTTCATTTTTTGTCTAAATTATTGAATTTGATTATATTTCTGTCGTCTCTCATTTTAAGTTCAAATAACTTAGGGCCTGTTTGGGAGAACCCCAATCCTAATCCAATCCAATCCAATCCAATCCAAATGGATGGGATGAGATTATAATTTAATTGGATGAGATGAGATGATGTATTGGTGTTTGGGTGATTTTATTGAGGATGATGTTAAATAGGGTGTTTGAGTGATCAACTTTGCTTATTTGACCATGAAACGAGTGATTTACTTTTAGGACTGATTTGACCTCATTTGTTGACAGTCCCAACTAGATTGAGAAAGTACTATCTGAGAACAATACGTAGCTCAAAACTCGTAACGTTTGAACTTGAAACGAGCCACATTCAATAGTTTGGGACCAAAATGAAACATCTTGCCAATATTTGAGACCAATTTGAACATTTTGAAACATAATGGACCAAAATGAACACTAAAGTATAATTTAGGACCAAAATTACTGTTTAACCTTTATTTTATTTGTTTCAACTTTCAACTTTCAACTTTCAAGCCATCTTAACTGTCACGTTATGTGATTCCGACAAATATGTCTTAATATTAGTTAATGCGAATAAACTATGAGAATAACTCATCTTATTTATTTATTAGATTAACAAAAATTACAATTTGGGTTTTTCTTGTATATCTTTGTTTTTATTAAACTTTGGGAATTTTCTATCTTATATAATAAGGGTTAGTTTAATATGTAAAGTTTAATTTTTAATGTGGGATGTAATTGCTGATGTGGCATAATTATAGCTATTGATGTAATTTAATGTTGAAAAATAATAAAAATAATAATAATATTTTTAACCAATCAAAAATGTATATGGAGTCACATCATTAGTTACATACAACTAACTATTCCACGTGTCATTATCTTATTGACTCATGACCCAGTGCATCTCATGTCAAGAATCAAACTTTGCATTATATATCCCTGATTTATAAAAAAAAAACATATATCCCTGATAATTTATTTTAGGCAAAAACATTCTTTTTATCCTCAAATTTTATACCAACTGTTAATTTTGTCTTCATTATCTCTTTGTAGTCAATTTTGTTTTCAATATTTCACATTTCGGCCAATTTTATTCGTTGTTCTTATTTTAGCCAAATATTAATGACAGATTCTACGTGGTTAATGACATATTATAAAATTGATAAAAGAAAGGATAAATTACACTTTGGTACCTTGTGGTTTGGTCCCACTTTGGTACCTTGTAGACTGTAATTTAAAAAGTGACACTTTGGCATTCTGTGGTATTCCCTGTTAACACTTTGGTACCCTTTTGGAGATATTTTATAATTTTAACTATAATAAATTTTGCAAAAATTATATATTGACCCCCAATATTTTTAGAAAATTACAAATAGGTCCCTAGATATATATTATCTAGGGACTAAAATGAAAACTATAAAAAATTTTGGGGTTAAAACATATTTTTTGAAAAATATAGGACATAAGATAAAATTACATAATAGTCTCAATTTTTTTTATAGTTTTCATTTTAGTCCCCATATAATATGTATCCAGAGACCTATTTATAATTTTTTTAAAAAATATTAGGTATCAATATATAATATTTGCAAAATTTGTTATGGTTAAAATTACAAAATAACTCCAAAAGGGTACCAAAGTGTTAACAAAGAATACCACAGGGTACCAAAGTGTCACTTTTTAAACCATAGGGTACCAAAGTGAAATATGACCAAACCACAGAGTACCAAAGTGTAATTTACCTAAAAAAAAATTTGAAATTCTTACTCAAATTGAAAAATATGATAAAGTTTGTCTCTAATTTATTGAAAGAATTTGGTCTAAAGACAAAATTAACCAAAATGTAAAACATTGAGGATAAAATTGATTGCAAAAAAAAAAGGGACGAATTTGATAATTAGTATAAAGTTTGGAACTAAAACATACTTTTGCCTTTATTTTATTTTATTTCTGGTAAACTACTGCCTTTATTTTATTTGTTTCAACTTTCAAGCCATCTTCACTCTCACGTTATGTGATTCCGACAAATATGTCTTAATATTAATTAATGTGAGTACCAAATGAGAATAACTCATCTTATTTATTTATTAGATTAAAAAATTTTACAATTTGAGTTTTTTCTTGTATATCTTTGTTTTTATTAAACTTCGCATTTTCTATTTTATATAATAAAGTCTATATGTTAATATTATCTCTAAATTTAAAAATAAAATTGAAAATTACTTTATCACCACTTTTATGTTGGGCGGAAGCGCAACCCACACAAGAAATAAAGGAAGAGGAAACGGAGAAACGAACACAAATCTTTAACGTGGTTCGGTGCCTCAAGACCTACTCCACGGCCCCCACGGACAAAATTACAAACCCTCCTCAATGCAATTTTTGAACGGAAAAAATTAAAAACCCTCTCTCAAAAATGACTCACAACTACCCAAACCCCAATACACCCATTAGGATTTCTATGTAAGTTGTGGTGCCTCTTAAGGTGAAAAGCCCTCTCTATTTATAGCTTCCTCACCCACTCAACTTTTTTAATTTGACCAATGTGGGACTTTGAAAAAACAAAAGAACCCTAACATTTTATTGTATTTTATAATAATAGAAAAATCTGAAAATAAATTATTGTTATTTTAGATCTCATATTATATTGAT